>BLSH010241805.1:3124881-3135126 GCA_018402905.1 Glandirana rugosa
TCCCCCCCCCCCCCCCCCCCCAGTAATGTCCTCCTCTGCCCCCTTTTTGCTATCCCCCACACACAGCGTCATTCTCCTCACCCCTGCTCAGCTCCTCCTCTGCTGGGGAGAGTGCACGAGGCTCTGCTGCGGCACCGCCAAGAACGAGTGACTGGCTTCTATTCAAAAATGGCACCAGGCGGCGCCGTCACGTTACTGCGCATGCGCCACCCAGCCAAGCGTGTATAAGCTTTCCCAAGCCCTGCCGGCTTTGGAACGGTGCATGCACAGTTGCATGGTCTGCTTGTGGCCATTTTTTTTATGGGCACCGCTGCCTGTAACAGACATTACCGGGCAGCCCGAAAATGGGCTTATTTTTACGGGCTGCCAGTAAATTTACTGGTGGTTAGCAATTCTGAAACCTTTATATAGTTTAACTGTCATTGGATGAAGAATAGATATTTTCTATTAAGATCTGTCTGTAGGGTGCCCATGTTCTCCCTTTTGGGATGTCAGCTCATAACTATTGCTAACTACTTACTCATAGCAATAAAAAAGGAGATAGCTCATGTTGTAGTTTATCTGTTTATTGACAGTTTGTCAGACTGTTCTTCCAATGAGAAATTATCATTTTTATACAGTTATCTCTTGCTGTGCTTTGTACCCTTTAATCTGAAAGTATTATGCAAATAAATAGTATTTTTAAAAAAAGCCTGTATAGAGTTTAACTGTATCTAAAACACACATTAATCCACTTCCTGCCTGTAGGCTGTATATACAGTTGTGCTCATAAGTTTACATACCCTGGCAGAATTTATGATTTCTTGGTCATTTTTCAGAGAATATGAATGAGAACACAAAAACATTTCTTTCACTCATGGTTAGTGTTTGGCTGAAGCCATTTATTATCAATCAACTGTGTTTTCTCTTTTTAAATCATAATTACAACAGAAACTACCCAAATTACCCCAATCAAAAGCTTACATACCCTGGTGATTTTGGCCTGATAACATGCACACAAGTTGACACAAAGGGGTTTGAATGGCTATCAAAGGTAACCATCCTCACCTGTGATCTGTTTGCTTGTAGTTAGCGTGTATGTATAAGGGTCCTTTCACACTCACGGACCGTTCATCAGTTCATCAGTTTATCAGTTCATCAGTTCATCTGTTTTTCATCCGTTTTTTCATCAGTTTTTTTCATCCGTTTTTTCATCTGTGGTCATCAGTTTTTCATCAGTTTTTTTTTACATCCACTACCAATGCAAAAACTAATGAAAAACTGACCGTTCGTCAGTTTACATCCATTTTTCGTCCGATCCGTTTTTTCGGCGGATGAAAAATAGGACTTTCATCCGTTCAAAAAAACGGATGCTGACGGAAGCGGATGAAAACGGATGCAAATGAATGATCATCAGTTGTCACCCGTTTTTCCATAGAGTTGCATTGATGTCCATTTTTCATCCATCAACGGATGGATGAAAAACGGACAAACGGTCCGTGTGTGTGAAAGGGGCCTTAAGAGTCAATGAGTTTCTGGACTCCTGACAGACCCTTGCATCTTTCATCCAGTGCTGCACTGACTTTTCTGGATTCTGAGTCATGGGGAAAGCAAAATAATTGTCAAAGGATCTGTGGGAAAAGGTAGTTGAACTGTATAAAACAGGAAAATGATATAAACAGATATCCAATGAATTGAGAATACCAATCAAATCAGCAGTGTTCAAACTCTAATCAAGAAGTGGAAAATGAGGGGTTCTGTTGAAAGCAAACCACTGTCAGGTAGACCAACTACAATTTCAGCCATAACTGCCTGTAAAATTGTTTGGGATCCAAAGAAAAACCCATAAATAAAATCAGGTGAGATACAGGACTCTCTGAAAATGTGGTGTGGCTGTTTCAAGATGCACAATAAGGAGGCACTTGAAGAAAGATGGGCTGCATGGTAGAGTCGCCAGAAGAAACCCATTACTACGCAAATGTCACAAAGTATCCCACTTACAATACGCCAAACAGCACAGAGACAACCCTCAAACCTTCTGGCACAAAGTCATTTGAAGTGATGAGACCAGAAATTAGCCTTTGGCCACAACCATAAACGATACATTTGGAGAGGAGTCAACAAGGCCTATGATGAAAGGTACACCATTCCTACTGTGAAACACAGAGGTGGATCGCTGATGTTTTGGGGATGTGTGAGCTACAAAGGCACAGGAAATTTGGTCAAAATTGATGGCAAGATGAATGCAGTATGTAATCAAAAAATACTGGAGGAACATATGCATTCATCAGCCAGGAAGCTGCGGATGGGACCTACTTGGACATTTCAACATGACAATGATCCAAAACACAAGGCCAAGTTGACCTGTCATTGGCTACAGCAGAATAAAGTGAAGGTCCTGGAGTGGCCATCTCAGTCTCCTGACCTCAATATTATTGAGCCACTCTGGGGAGATCTCAAACATGCAGTTCATGCAAGACAGCCCAAGAATTTCCAGGAACTGGTGGCTTTTTGCCAAAAGTAATGGGCAGCTTTACCATCTGAGGAGATAAAGAACCTCATCCACAAATACCAAAAAAGACTTCAAGCTGTCATTGATGTTAAAGGGGGCAATACACGGTATTAAGAACTGGGGGCCGGGGAGTATGTAAACGTTTGGTCAGGGTAATTTTGGTAATTTCTGTTGTCATTATGATTTAAAAAGAGTAAACACAGTTGATTGATAATAAATGGCTTCAGCCAAACACTAATCATGAGTGAAAGAAACATTTTTGTGTTCTTCAAATTCTCTGAAAAATGGCCAAGAAATCATAAATTCTGCCAGGGCATGTAAATTTATCAGCACAACTGTATACGCCTTGGGTTAATGTGATATATGTTAATGTGATACTGCAGATACAGTCATGACCCAGGTATTGTTTTTTTCAGGCGGCAATTCTCTTTTAAGTTAAAGTGATCCGATATACAGCTGATATACAGCCGCTCAATCACTTTTACAGGCAGCGGAAGGGGGTCCCCCCTACCGCCTTCACCTTTACCAGGCCCTCCCATCTGACTGGGGATCCCAGTACTAATGCATCAAGTTGGGTCACATTTCTTGGTTTTGGTTTGTTTATTTACTCTAAAAGACCTCAGATCTCTCCAAAAAGAGGAACTGTCATGGCCCATGCTATGGCAAGGGATGTTGTTCATCCCTTTTGATAGCAATGAAGTTGATCCAAAAAAAAACAATTAAAGGTGCAGTAAAAAAAAAAAAGTAGGCCCATAGGTCCCACATGCATATGTAAACGGTGATTGCTACACGTGTGGTGGCAGAACGAGAGCAATCATAATTCTCATGCCAGACCTCCTGTGTAACTTTAAGGTGGTAACCAGTAAAGGTCTTTAAAACGTCACCTATGGATAGTTCAATCTACCGTAGTTTGTTGCCATTCCACGAGCTTGTGCAATTTTAAAGTGTGACATGTATGCTATCTATTTACTCAGCATAACATCATCATTTATATTCTATCAAAACATTTGGTATTATATTGTGTTTGTAGTTACTAAAATTAATTAAAATGTTTTTCTTTGTTTCAATTTTCATTTGGAAAACCGCTGCGCACATTTTGTGCGATATAAAAAATTGCAACACCCACCATTTTATTCTTGAGGGCCTCCACTTACAAAAAAACATATAATGTTTGGGGGTTCTAAGTAATTTTCTATACAATAAAAAAGGCAGATTTTTACATGTATGAGAGAAATGTCAGAATTGGCCTGGGGGGTCAAGTGTTTAAAAACTTCAATATACAGCAAATGTCAATTATTCATGTTGGATTTTGTTCTGACTTCTGAAACAAATGCCATAAAATGCAAATAGGACAGTGCCAATGCCAGTTGATAAACAATGAAATGGGAATGTGTTTGATTCTTATTCAGTCAGACTAAAACTCTTTTGTTGGTTATAATAGACAGCATCACTTTAAGATATTTTTGTTTTTCAGATGGTGACAAGGCAGACATTTCCGTTACTACCTATCCAGATATTAACATCATTGCGGGTGCTCTAAAGCTCTATTTCAGGGACTTGCCTATTCCAGTAATCACATACGATTCATATTCTAAATTTATTGAAGCAGCAAGTAAGTTTATCACCTTTTGGACTCTTTTTATGGTGGTGACCGTGCTAAAGTACTGCACTAGGTAGCAGTTTGCAGAATGCCCTGGCTAATAATATTGTGAATGATCTATGCTATTTTATCTGCTCTGTGATCATTTCTGTTTTGTGTATGAGCTAGGGAATGAGTTTATTCAAACCTTTGATTACGATGCAGATTCCCACTGATGGATTGAGTTTTATAGGAAAGAAACCTAAGGATGGTTAAATATAAAGCAAGCCCTTACTGTGGACACTACCATTTATCCTACTTATTTAATGTGCTTGTGCCCATTTCTGTGCAAGTCTAAATTTTTAAGGCAGACCCCCACCCCTGTACAGCCCATGCACCCTGTATTTTTTTTTTTTTTTACAGAGTCATTCGCCTGATCCTCAGCTTTCTGTACAGTACAGGAGTTAACGTGGCATACTATGTGGCTTAGGCTGAGGAGGGAAGGGGGGTGGGTGGTTAAGGGTGTTGAGGCAGTTAATTTATTCACTAAGATCTATATATTCTAGTATACAATTAAATTATAATAAAAATAAATAATTGAAATGTGTTAACACATTTTGTATTGAATCGTGTAGGGAATGATTAAAACCTCTGTCAGTTTTTGTATTTTTTGTTGTTGTTGATGTGTCCCATTGGGATATTTGCCTTCCTGGGGACACAGCATGAAATTAGGAAAATTCTCCATAGTGATATGAACTCCCCTCAGTTGTCACAACAGGTGTCCCTATTGTAAGTTTTTCCTTAACCCTCTGTCCTGATGACAGTTGTAATTGTGGGTTTCTCACCAGACACAGACAGTAATAAAAACCTGACAGAGGTTATAGCACTTCCCATCTCTATCCAAATATGCAGTCTACTTATGATTTTTTTCTTTATGGTACTTATATAGCGCCGTCAATTTACGCAGCGATTTACATTTACATTGTACATTCACATCAGTCCCTACTCTCAAGGAGCTTACACTGTAAGGTCCCTAACTCACATTCCATACATACACATACTAGGGACAATTTGGACAGGATCCAAGTGACCTACCAGCATGTTTTTGGGTTGTGGGGGGGGGGGCTGGGGTGACCGGGGGAGGCCCACGCGGGCGCGGGGAGAATATGCAGGCTCAGATGGGGTAGTGTCATGTTTGGGATTCGAACCAGCGATACTTTTGCTCAGGGAGAACATGCAGGCTCTGATGGGGTAGTGTCATGTTTGGGATTCGAACCAGCGACCCTTTTGCTGCTAGGTGAAAGTGCTATCCACTACACCACTGTGCCACCCCTCCCCCATTGCTTCTTAGTTTAAAAGAAAAAAAAAGGTAATACATTTACTTATCTTTCTCCTCCCTGGCTTTCATACTATAGGTGGTAATCTCACTGTCCTTCCTCTTTGTTAATGAGGGTGGCTCCCATGGATTTAGTGGACCTTACATTTTTACTAGTTTTTTTAAGGTTTTCACCATTCCCTATTTTTTAACGTAGATGAAATGGTATGGACTGACCAGTTAAATCAATGAGCATGTTGCTGGATTATATTTGCAAAGTTTCATTTCCCCAGAGTTTCTAGAGAAAACATTATTGTACTTTCAGTACGCTTTCAAAGCTTTGTGTGACCTTGTCATGTAATTATCCTTTTCAAAGTTCAGTGAACAGATAAGAGTGCAATTATTTTTCTGCATGACAATTTTATTATATCTTAAGTTGATTGTGGTATAACTCCATACTCTTTACTTTAACAATCATTTATAAACTGCACGCCTTAAACTTTATCCACGGTTCAAAATTACTTAATTATTACTAGCAAATGACTTCTATTACATGCATCCTGAAGGGGTTCGGTGCGCCATGCTATCATTTTATATAGAAAACATTTCTCTTTATTTTACATTTTACTATTACAATTTACAATTTTTTACATTAAAGTATATGTGGCTTATTGATGTATACTGTATCTCAGCAGTTTTATTGTTATTATTTCTTAAAAAATAAGCCAAATAAAAAAATGTTTTTGTTTTACATGTATCTATTATTGTATTAGTATGAAATTTGATCAACCCAACTGCTTAGTTATACCTTTTGACCGGAGCTCAGCTTTAAAGTATCATTTTATCCAAAGCGATATTTCAGTTATACCTGGTTGGCCATAATTCCTGTTAACACTGAAAATGAGGGTGGGACATTCTGGTGACTGCCACTGCCTGGAAATATAGGGTATATAAACTAAAAATCAACATTGAAAATTTTGCAGTTTACCAGTTAGACGATGTGGCTGCATTAGTTGTCCTTTTTCCAGCTGTTTGCCTTTATATTCACCTGGTGATTCTGCCAGGAACACCTTCCTGTTACATCGTTACATATTGGTGAGGCTGAAAAAAGACACCAGTTTATCGAGTTCAACCTATGTTGTGTGTGTGTTTATGTCAATAGTACATTGTATACCCCTGTATGTTGTGGTCGTTAAGGTGCCCATCCAATAGTTTTTTGAAACTATCGAAGCTCCCTGCTGATACCATTGCTTGTGGAAGAGAATTCCACATCCTTACCGCTCTTACAGTAAAGAACCTTCTACACAGTTAAAGGTTAAATTGCTTCTCTTCCAATTTTAGTGAATGGCCGTGTGTCTTTTTAAGTTCCCTTTAACTGAAAAGCTTGTTCCCAATGCTAGGGTGACCAGTAAGGTATTTGTGCATTGATGCCCTGTCAAGCCTCTCCTCTGCAGAGGGAATAAGTTCATTGCTTGTAGTCTTTCCCACAGCTGAGATCCTCCAGTCCCTTTATTAGTGTTGTTGCCCTTCTCTGGACTCTCTCCGGTTCCAGCACATCCCTTCTGAGGACTGGAGCCCAGAACAAGACTGCATACTGGGGTGACAAAGCTCACTCAACTTACTGTATCAGAGCAACAGAAACATTACAGGACTACAGACACCTCCCCCTCTCTTCTTCTCTAAAATGTAGAGTAGCATGGTTTTGTGGTCCTGAGAGATAGCAGAGAACCATGTAACTGATAACAGTAGAGACACAGCACCCATAAAACAAGTATAACAAAACATGTTCAGTGGTAGAGCAAGCATGGGCAAATTAGAGAATTCTGTAGTTAAGGTTTACATACCCTTTAAGCCCTGGTTCAAATATGTGCGATCTCAGAGATCGCAGGTGATTCGCACCCGCATGCAGGTGCCGATCACATGCGATCTCTGAGCAGTACGAGTTCAGCCATACACTTGTATGGCTGAACTTGCACTAGACACGCAAAAAAAAGGTACATGTACCTTTTTTCCGCGCACTAGAATCGCATTGCATGGGTGTTCTCACCCATGCGATCCAATTCATGTGCCAGTTCACAGTTCACACTATGATCTGTGAACAAAACTGGGGGTGTCATTAACTTTGTAATGACACCCGCAGCGGTTCGCAGAAGGCAGTGTGAACTGCCTGCAGGAGTGATACAATGCGGGGACCGGCTCTGTAATCGCGCTGGTTCCAGCATCGCACATATCTGAACCAGGCCTAAAGCAAGAAAGATCTCCCCACCGAGTCCCCAAAAGCCATTAGATGATTTATAGATTTCTATGAGATAATAAAAAAATAAAACCTATTTAGTACATATCTGCAATACATGCCAATTTGCCTATGTTTGGTATCTTTAGAAACACTGCTAGTTCAGAAAAATACACATTAATCCTGCCAGAAATTCAGTGTACTCCTATCTGCTTCTACTGTACTTAAATTCCAATAAATGTTCTTAGCCTTGTTTAAGGTCTCTTCTCCTGAACTACAGAACACCCCCACATACATACTGGATTACTGTCAGGATCAACAAGTATTTTCCTGTACCTGTAGCATTTAAAAAAAAGATAAAACATGGGGGGAATATGCATGTACTGTACTGAATAGATATATTGATTATCTTTAGATGTATTAAATATGTTTTTTTTTGCCTAGACATACATACATACCGACCAGAAGAAGATATAGCAGTTATGAGGGGATAGGCCTGTAATATATAATAGTATATCGTAATATATAGTAGATATAAGATCTCTATAATTATATGGTGTGACAACTTCATTTGGAATCATAGATCATTTGTATTGCCCAGACACCAAAGGGCTGAATTATGAGTTATAGGTTATTCTAATGTCATGTTCTCTTTATAGAAATATCCAATCCAGATGAGAGATTAGAAGCTGTACATGAATCATTGATGCTCCTCCCACCTGCACATTATGAGACGCTGAGATATCTAATGATCCATCTCAAAAAGTAAGTAAAACCAGTGTTATAATAGCTTATTTAAAGCTTAAAATTACCCAAAGCATTTTTTTAAATCAGCACTAAAGACAGTACTTACAATGAATGCAAAATTCCCTTTGTGCTGCTGGCTGTAGATCTAGTTGAAATTTTCAGTCTTTTGATCCCCCCGTATCACTGCAATGGTAAGAGGGTTAACAAGGGTTAATAAGAGCCAAGGGACCTGTGACATGCGCAGCCTTTTCATTCCCCTCCTCTGCTGCACTATGGCTTCTATGAATGAAAAGCACTCTGTGAATGGAGAATGGGAAGATGAATAAAATAAAATGTCCATGTCTTCCATTTAACTAGTGCTTTCCATTCATTCACAGCTTCTATGAATGGAGGAGGGTACAGAAAAAGCAAGCTTAGTCGGCGCTTGATGAGTGCCCACGACAGGTCCAGCGGCCATAATAACCCCCATAGCAGGGGCGCTGTTAGAAATCATGGGCCCCGTACAGCCTATCTGACAGGACCCCTCCCCAAAAAATTACAAAAATTAAACATGTTAAATTATCTTTCCAATTTTTAAAAAACGTTTTTTACAATTTTAAAAATTATATTTTATAATGTATTTTTTACATTTTCTAATGATTTTTTACAACACTGTTGAGCAGTGTTGCCAACCTCCTGCAGAGTTTTTTACTGGCAAAACATGGAAAATTTACTGGTGGAGCACATTTTTTACTGGCAACTTGAAAAATAATAGAACTCCTATTAATAACTAAGACAATTGATATTTAAACACAACATGGAAACACTGACTATACCCATATCAAGTAATTTGCCTGGGTTACTCTTAAAAAGTCAGCACAGGATGACAAATTATCAGACCCTGATATTTATAGACGTTGTAAAAATCACAGATTTTTACAAACTGTCAGTAAATTTACTGGCGGTTGGCAACCCTGCTGTTGAGGGGCTTGGATGTAATATCGTAGGTCTAAACAGACCCCTGACATCTCACCTTTGAGACAGAGAAAGGAATTTAGGACATAGATTCTTCAGTTCCTATTTCTGTGGACTCAGCTGCACTGAAGGTGAATGAACGGGAGACAGAGGCTCCTGTTCATTCATAAACTGACGCATAGTAAACACAGTTTACTATGCTCAGTTACCAGTGGACACAGGAGCGTTGTGTACCGATTGCTCAGCGTGTCCAATTCAGAAGGGCTGGTAAATTACATATTTACAGGCCCCTTCCCCCAGTCTCCATCTGCCTGTGTACCCGCAGCAGTTGGTGGGAGAGGTAAGCCAGCAGCACTGTGGAGGGGGGAGGATGAGGGGGGCCTGGGCACATAGGGGGTAATCAGATGTGGGCAGATCCCCCTGCTTTTCAGACCCCCCTCCTGCAGAGGACTGAAGATTTCAACTAATTCCATAGCCAGCAGCACAAATGGTACTTCACATTGATTATAAGTAATATCCCTTGTGTTGAGTTTTTTTAATGCTTTGGGGGTGTAAAACAAATACATTACATATTAATCAGCAAACCAAAGCTCATTTACCTGATTGTGAAATCTTGTTTAAATATAACAATAGCTACATAGTGTAAGAGTCTACTGACTCTTACTACACCATATTACCAAAGGTATTGGGACGCCTGCCTTTACACGCACATGAACTTTAATGGCATCCCAGTCTTAGTCCGTAAAGTTCAATATTGAGTTGGCCCACCCTTTGCAGCTATAACAGCTTCAACTCTTCTGAGAAGGCTGTCCACAAGGTTTAGGAGTGTCTATGGGAATGTTTGACCATTCTTCCACCACATCATTCTCAGTCATCTGAGAATGTGATACATCGATAACAATATAAATTTGTTCTAAAGTGTTAGT
>BLSH010241805.1:3135730-3160595 GCA_018402905.1 Glandirana rugosa
GAGACCCTTCCGACAGGTGTTCCAAATCCTCACACACGTCAGCATACCAAGGCATTTTGGACAATTTCATGCTCCCAACTTTGTGGGAACAGTTTGGGGATGGCCCCTTCCTGTTCCAACATTACTGCGCACCAGTGCACAAAGCAAGGTCCATAAAGACATGGGTGAGCGAGTTTGGGGTAGAGAAACTAGACTGGCCTGCACAGAGTCCTGACCTCAACCGGGCAGAATACCTTTGGGATGAATTCGAACGGAAACTGTGAGCCAGGCCTTTTCGTCCAACACCAGTGCCTAACCTCACAATTGCACTTCTGGAAGAATGGGCAAACATTCCCATAGACACACTCCTAAACCTTGTGGACAGCCTTCCCAGAGGAGTTGAAGCTGGTATAGCTGCAAAGGGTGGGCCAACTCAATATTGAGCCCTACAGACTAAAGCCTCATACACACGGTGCGACGGTCGTATGAAAATGGTCATACAACAGCTTGTTGTACGATCATCCGACCGTTCGTACGCGCGATTAGAACAGCCGACGCGCGACAGTCATACAGCAGGAGTTGGATGAGCAAACTAGAAAACTTTTGTTGTACAACAAGCGGTCATACGACTGTTGACTCGTGTGTACAGAGAAGTTGGTCCAACAAGTTGTACGTGCAAAACATGCATGCTCAGAGGTCAGGAACGCCCAGAAGTGTTCGTGTAAACCTACGTTCCTAATTCACAAATCACATTCACCTGAACTTCCTCTTTATACGCTCGCATCACATCACCACGTTAGGCTTGGTCGTACGATCACTTAGTGCACGTCAGTACGCGAGACACAACAGCCAACATACGATTTTGGGTGTCCGGTCGTACGACCGTCGCATTGTGTGTACGAGGCTTAAGACTGGGATGCCATTAAAGTTCATGTGCATGTAAAGTAGATTCTATAATTAGATTATAACATGTAGTAAGCTTATCAGAATATCTTTTTTTTTTTTTTTTTTTATGGGAACTATAGTATAATTAAGGAGGAACTCCAGTTTTTTTTTTAATTTCCGATTTTTCCCCATTTACTGTCTGGTGAAAGCATTATCAGGGTACATTTTTCCCTCAAGAGCGGTACAAACCTTACAGCAATTCTAATCCTGCCCCACTCTATCCAATACTAACTAAAAACATGGATGGACATACATTTTGGCAACAGGAATTGACTGCTATAAATATTTATTGCTATGTTTTATTTTATTCCAGGGTTACACAAAATGAGAAGGACAATCTTATGGGGGCAGAAAATCTTGGCATTGTCTTCGGCCCAACATTAATGAGACCTCCAGAGGAAAACGCCCTCACTTCCTTAAACGACATGCGACATCAAAAACAAATTGTGCAGATCTTAATACAAAATGAAGATGTTTTATTCTGAATGAAGTGTGGGGTTTTTTTGCATCCAGAGACAAGATGTTTAAAGCAGCAAGAAGATGTATAACATAAGTTCACTAGTTGGACTAGTATCTGTTGAAGTGCGGATACAATACATGCCAAATTATTTGAAACATGTGTCTCATAGACATATGGAATTTATCTCCTTTAGAAAAGGAGAAAACACAAAAAGATAATCCAGCCAGGTTGTTTCTTTGCCTTGTTTTGTCTTTAAAAGAATATTTTTAGAAAGCAAAGTCCTCTTATCAAAAAAATATTTTTCAACCAAGCAAGGCTGAATTCTGTGGTCTTATCCACACATTCCTATTTTTAAAATGTTGTCAGCATGGCATAATTTATACAGTATCCTTGTAAATATTAAGGGATGTTAGTATAGTGTTTAGTGCTTTATTTGAGCTGTCGCAAACAGAAAACACGCCCCTATTATATTTGAAAAGTATTATTCCTAAAGTATTCATTTTTAATGATTTTTTTTTATCAACAGTTACTTGTTGCATTTGTTTCATACATATTCCCTAGATATCCCATCTTTTGTACAAATACAAAACCGGGAGGAATAAAAGTGGGAAAAGCCTTAATAATTTATATTTGAAATTCTAATGTAAGCTAGTTCTGAATTTAAGCTTGTCTTGCTATTTAATGACTAAAGAAGACTCTCTGTTCATCTCTTTCAAATTATCCAAACTTGATTGGATATATAAGGGATATACATGTTTTTGCTATATAGCACTTCAGGAGTAAATGAGTTCATGTTTTAAAGTGGTTGTATGCTCTCTGAAAAATTCCGAAATAAAAGCATTATGTAATTTTATTATCTCTTACAATATAAACTCTATCATTGATAGTCTCATCAAAATGTTCTTACTGTATAAAAAAAGTAATATTCCGTCCGCTCCTGCCTCCTTATTGCTGGCGCCATTAGTACTGTGGGCTTCCGCACATTGTATAGGATTTTACTTCTGCCCTCACTTCCCTTGCTGGCCGTAATCCCACGCATGCACAGTAGGATTGGCATTGAAGCCTGACAACAATCCTCCTCTCCTAGATGTGATATCGCGGGATGCCGGGGCTGACATCGACAATAGGAAATGATGCAGCCCGGCATATATCCTGCATTTTTGCGGTGGAGTCCAGGCCTGCCGGAAAATACGGAGGTAAAGAGCATGCGCGGGTGACGTCACTAAAAGAAAATACCGCGATTATAGCGAAAGGACGAAAGTAGGCAGAGTGACAATGAGCGCAATTTAGTCTGCTAGCTGGGATATTGTAGAGGGATGAAAGTAGTCAAAATGGGCATACAACTTCTTTAAATTGGCTGTGAAATGCTGTCTCTGTCATGATTCAGTTGAGTAGAAGCAGAAAAACAGAAATCTTAGAAGAAATTGGTAATTTTTTCTTTGAACAAATTACTGTGTAAATTCCAAAAAACACTGAGTGCACTTTTAGTCTCAGGCATTTAACCCTGATGATCTTAGAAGAAGTAAAAGATTGTTTTTTTTTTTCATAAAAAAATAATGACTAATGTTAAAAATAAAAATACATTTTATTTGATAAAATTAAGAAACTTATAGTATCTTTTTTCGTTGCTATTTATAGGGATATTTTCAATATATTATGGATAATTAAATACCCTCCTCAAATTCTATGCCTTGACCCACAAACATTGTTTAACCTTGATGCCCTAATATATTTTCCTTCTTAATTGTGGCTTTTCAGAACATTTGGAAAAAGTATTCCAATATTTTTTCATTTATGACATTGGGCTAATTTTTATAGATATAAAGAGGTCATACCTATAGAACATTAGAAAAGCATACAGTGCAGTATAATTCTATCACTTTGATAACACTGCATTTGGTCTTTTTTTTTATTCTACGATTATTCCATCACTCTGTGTGCAAGCATGTAATATTTTACCTGTCAACCAAAATTATTAGATTTTTTTTTTTTTTGCCTTATCTGCATTTATTTAAAAATGCTAATTATTTATGATTATTTTAATGGATTTTGAAATGGTTCACTTAGACCAAAATACTGCAATTACAGCCTGGCTTCAGCCAAAAATTTTTTTCAAGCTTTAAGTGTACAACAGTTAAAGCGCTTGTATGCTCTTATAAAAAAAATCTGAACTAATAGAATTCTCTAATTCCATGATATATCGTAATACAGACCGCAAGATTGATATGGTAATTGAAATTTGAATCTTATTGTAAAAAATATATTTTTGGTCCACTCCTGCCTTGTAATCGTTGGCGCCATTGCATGCATGGGCTTCCGCATCCTGTATAGGATATATTTCTGCCCTGACTTCCTTTAGTTTGCCATAATCCCGCGCATGCGCAGTAGGATCGGCATTGCAGACTCTTCTTCATTTTCGGTTACTATGGAAACGAACGATCCTCCTCTTCTACAGTAGGCATCGCGGGATTGCCAGGGCTGACGTCAACAATAGGAAGTGACACTGTAGGCCTGCCGGAAAATGCGGCGATTATGCGCAGGCGGGATGACGTCACTATAAGAAAAGATATTGATAATGTGACAATGACAATGAGCAATATTTATTAACCTTGCAGGAATGTGTTAGATTCATTAAAGTGGTCAAAATGAGCATGCAGACGCTTTAAATGTTAACAAAACTGTCCCAATTCTTCTAAAGAACATTTGTTTCTGTCTCCAGTGGAGAGACTTACTGTCAATTCTTATCCCTGTATAAAAAAAAACATTTTTATTTCCTGGAGCTGAGCTTTAACTGTAGCCACGATAACATACACTGCAGTATTTATTTGCATTACTTTTCCTTTTTTCTTATGTAAGACTCTTGAGTCAGAACCTAAAATGTGCGGTCAGTCCCGTAAAAATGCTGAAGGCAATGTAAAGAGACACTTTTTTGCTGGATGTATCTTACCTGCTCCATTCTGAGGATTAGCACTTTTTTCTGACAGTTAAACTCGTTTTAAACAGTTTTTGATATTGTTTTGTTCTTGAGATGTGAAATGGTTTGTTATAAATATACATATGTATGTTTTGTTCCAGTTTTTAATATTCTTCAGAAGAAAAGTATCTGTAAATTGATCAGATTTTCGTGATTTGTTTCCTTGAACAGCTTTTAAAATTGTATCTACACCATATTACAGTATCCGAATTGTAATTGATTGCTAACTAATCCAGGTAATTGTGCCTACACGTAGAGCAAGAGATCCTAGGCTTCTAACTGCTAGCGCTCAGCGTCACCAGCTACTGCAAAATAATACCTCTCCTTAGATGAAAGTATTTTATGTTAAGCTCAGGGCATTGAATAGAGCTGTATGTACAGCTGCTGTGGCTTAAACAGTTGCCACTGGCAGCAGAGGTTCCGTGCTCTCAGTATGTTTTCAGAGTTCTCCCTGCTCCGAGTCCAGCTGTACAGATCAGAGCACCTGAACTATTCTTTTGTTTGGCTGCAGGCAGCCCTGTCTGTAATAGATTTGGCCACCATTACTTTTTTCTCCCACTCAGGCTAATTTTCTTACTATGTTTGCAAAGTAAAAAAAAGGGATTGGCTATAAAGAAAAAAATAATAATATAGAACACGTATGGTGGTCTATTTATGAACTAAATACACCCATAATTTTCCATACATTTACTGATTTATAAAGCACATCTGCTGCCATTGTTCACCTTTTCAAATACACATTTATAAAGTTGCGGATGTTCAATTTGTAACAAAGATTCATGTGTGAAACTGACCTGGCCTAAAAAGTGCTTGAGTTCATAGTAATGCTGACGTGCCTTACCTGGGTTGAACTTTAAATAGATCCCTGTGGAGCCCCCTTGGATCTTTGGCCCAGGCTGCACCACATAGAGCCCCAGCTTCCTTTAATATTAAACCCTCCTTAAGCCACTTTCACACTGTAGCGCGGCCACGGTTGCGGTAAAGCGTCACTCGTTTAGTGGTGCTTTACCAGCGTTGCAGCACCGCTTTTGATGCGGGAGCGGGGCGCTTTTATCCCCCTTTGAGGGGTTAAAAGCGCCAGTGTTGCGCCGCTGCCAAAGCGCCTTGTCGGTGCTTCAGCAGTGGTGCCAATTTATTCCAATGAGCAGGGCAGTTTAGGAGCGTTGTATACACTGCTCCCACACCGCCCCAAAGATGCTGCTTTCAGGAGTTCTGTAAACGTCCCGCGAGCGCACCGCCCCAGTGTGAAGAGTCACACTGAGCAGAATGGACAGGAGATCTGAGGCGGTTTTCAGGTGTTGTTTAGAGGCCATTTCTAGCGCTAAAACACCCGAAAACTGCCTCAGTGTGAAAGTGGCCTTAATGAATTAGCTTCATCACCTTCTCTTCAAGTTAATATTTTTTACTGAGTCCCACCAACTAAGTCCCAAGTTCACACCATGTATTGCGCCTCACCGTCTTCTTTTCGTATTGATAATAAAGCAGACCTTGCACTTGTATACAAAGTGTTCTCATTAAATCAGAACCCACTTTCTAAATTGCCATATTATAGTAGTACCAAAATGTACCTATGGGAAAATAAGGTAGCATAGATACTTACCTTACACTCCGCCTGCAAGCAATGACAAGGATCACACATGTTACAACATGGTGTTCCTGCACTGTGCTGGAGCATCATCTCTAGAGAATTGGTATACTGCCATTCCTCACGAATCCCGCCAAACGTATATTAACATTATCCCTTGCAGTGCTGAGGAAAGCAGTTAGGTAAGTATTTATTCCAACTTTTTTTCCCATGAATACATTTTGGTACTACTATTGGGTTACCCTGACCTAATTATCGAACCGCACATTCTCTTTCAAAGTCTACTTTGAGTACCGAGCCCCAAAATGATGTTGTGTACAGCCTGGTCCTAGGATCCGCAGGGATCAATATGAATACTAACTCAGACCCTTGTCTGCACAAGCACTAATGCTACCTTACTTTTGTCACTTTTAAGTCCGGGTCGCTATCAATTATCATTATAAATCCAGTTGAGACTGCACAAATTTTTAGCCAAATCCAAATGAATCATTGTTACCTTAATTTGCCTCTAGCAGGATCCACACTCCATATTAAACACCAAGCAGCTGTAGGCACCATAACTGCTTTTGCTTATATTCAGAAATTCTCCTTTTTACCCTTTTTACAAAGTTAAAATATTCTGTCATGTGACCATGCATCTTTTTTTCCTGGATGTGGGGGCCAGGGTTACTGGACTTTGTGCAGACACACAGTGTGCCAGTTTTCCATAGTCTGTTTAGCCTGAGGCACGATGCAGGTTGTGATTGGCTGAGGGGGCATGGAGATTGAGTAAGCTACCCAATCCAGGCGTGCTGTGTCCTGTACCTCTCAATGGCCAGCCAAAGGAAAACTGACCATACTAACACAGATCAGCTTCTGTGCTTTGTGTGGTCAGTTTAGAACAAGAAAGAAAGGTGACTGGCAAGACAGAAGTGCATGAAACTAATAGAGAATATGATTTCCAAAATACATATATGTGAACACACACATAGAAAACTAAATATTTAGGGTAACATACACTTTAAGTGCTGGCAGAATGTGCCTGAATATGTCCAGTCTTTATAAACAGACCTCACAGATAAAGACAAGAAAAGTTTAAAGGCCATTTCAGATTTTTTTTTCTTTTTAAATTGTTTGCCTTTAGCCCATGCGCTTCCTGGTAATGGGCAGGCTTGTACAAGTTTAGGTCTATCTGGTCTACCTCGGGAAGTGGAACAAGCAGTTGCAATAGCTGGGAATAGATGAGAGTATGTATTTAAGTTTTGGATGGCTGCATGCAGGTTGAATCACCCATCATCCTTATATCCTATGGGACCAAATCTCTACCTAAGTTTCTTATTCCCGCCTCCTTGCATAGACATTACAAGTGCATCCTATTCTCATGCACGAATTTGTAAAGGCTGCAGTGAGGTATGAAAATCTTGTCACTAGAGTCCCTCAGAGCTGTACCAAACTAACAATCCTGTTGCTGGTTTCCCACTCCCTTGCAACTGAACCAGTGACACTTTATCAATGCCCTTTGGCTGAGAAACAAAAGAGTGGTGTTGAAGGAGCAGGTAAGTGTTCTCTTTCGCGATATTGTTGCTTGCGAGTTGCAGCCAGCAACAGGATTGCTAGTGTTACATGACTCCTATAGATATAGGAATTGAATGGGTAATTCACCTAATGACATCTACTCAGTGCTGAAATATTTGCCATGGATGAAGAATAAACAAATCCAAACTTTGTTGGCGATGAATTACAAAAGTCATTTCTCTGCTGTCCATTTGAAACATTTGAACCAGTTGAGCATTTTAATGCATGTAGTATTTTTTATTGTGCTGTGCGCAATTACATTTTTACATGTGGGTCTAAATATTTCTTTAATTTAAAAAGATAGAAAGGACTAAGTGTTATGTAAATGTCTGTCACCTGTACAGTGCGTATTACAAAGTAAAGTATCTTTTATGAGGCAGGCCCAAAATGATTGTGTGTACTACAACGATAGTGGCATTTTTTAACCAGTTTTCACCAATTTTTGTTATTTTTTTACAATTTTGAGAAATAATGTTTTGTTTACCTTGTTGTTGTGGATCTTCTGATTGGTGCGCATTTTGCTTTTTACGAAGGTTCTTCAATGTCCTGTAATCACAAAAAAATCAAGGCAGCAATACTGCCATCTTTGGTATGTTAGAAATAAAATAATTTGGCAGTTGACATTTTTTGTTGTTGTATAATGTTGCTTACTAATGAAGCTCATACTTGTAAAAGTGGAATTGGCCAAAAGAAAAACTTTAACAGTTGGACTAGCCAATACCATTAGTGATAAAATTCTGTGACCAACCCTACATGAATGAACAATTTTATCAAAATTAAGGTAATTAGACAAAGGGGAAAAAATAACTCAATATTTAGCTTAAAAGGTTACTTTTGACCACAACATGTGGATTTAGATGGGTAATTGTAGCCCAACTGTAGTTTAGCTAAAAATTAAACAAATCAAGACAGGGTGGCTCAAAAAAATATTGTCTTACTGCTCTTGTTTTTATAAAGGTGCCCCAGAGGAAAAGTTGGTTGTTTGCTGTAAAGAAAGACAGTTGCACTCTGTGTGACAGCGGTAGTTCAGAAAATCGGATGACAGTTTTTGTACAATAATCTTTGTTTATGCACAGCTTTTGAGAGATGATCACGACAGTTCATCCGAAATTATCTGAAGGGACAAACAAGAAAATCCTACCAGATCCTACAATTTTTGTTTAATCAGTACAGTATTCGTCCAAAAAAAAATTGGATGATCAAGACCATGCATGCTCGGAAATGAAAGCATACATTACAATACAATACAGCACATTACACCACTTCTAAAATTGTATTTTGCCGTATGAGAGTTTTCGTAAGTTTAGTAACCTCTTCATTTTCGATATGAGACGAGCATGCAAAAGAAATGGACGATCAATTGTCCGCTATTCTCATTGTGTGTACAAGGCTTTACTTTTATCCAGTTCTCCCCTGCTAACTCAGACCTAGAGTGCTCCAATCAGCAAAACTCATGATCCCTTGCGGAGTTGAGTGCTGAAGCTGTGACTTAGCAGGTCTCAGACTGCTGTCCAGAAATTTAAAAAAATTAGTTATTTCTTATTTCAAGCCACCGTGATTTAATTTATGTTTAATAGATAAACTACAATTGGGCTTTAAAATTGATTACTTATGTATGTTGATAATAAAAGTTCTAATATGGACCTGTTACAAATGGTTGTGTCGGGCTTATTTTAGAATATTGACATTTTCATTTGCATCATTTTACAAGGGAACTTTTCAAAAAGTTAGAAGAAATAACATATATAGCAGATTGGTTTATATTTGATATTTTTACTGAATTAATTTATATTGTATGAAATTCAATACAGGGAAAAGCTGATGTACTAAGCCAACAAAACTGGTAATATCACAGTATACATGGCTTAGAAAGCAGAGAAAGGCATAGGAATATGATTTGCTATAGAAAGTTTTATTATACAGGGTAAATCAATTCAAGTCAAGTGTTTAACATTACAAAAACAAGAGCCATAAACAGTGGAAATTTGCCAAGAGAGCAGATATGAAGTATGTATATGTGGGTGTGTCATGGGGCTCTCATGGTAGTGTGAGTAGCAGAATTATTGGGGTTCCTCTTTTTTTTATCAGATGTGTTTCAAACAATCTGGTATCTTCCCTATTCAGTATTCATTCAGTATAAGAAAACATGAACAAAAACCCTAGTTCCTCATATACCATAGCTTGCTTGCATATCAGATGTCCTTTAATTTGAATTTGCTTTAGTTTTGCTTTAGTGATTACATATTCTACTGCCAAAACATTCACTTTGTGTTTTATTTTTTATGCTGTTTTGAAGCATTTTGTTTCAGTGTACTTTTTGAAGAGGTTTTGTTTTGTGAAATGATTTTAACTTGTAATTTATGACCTGTAAAAAACATGATGGAATCAATAAATGTGCAGATATTTAAATTCAGTGTATTGTCATCTATATGCAACTGCTTCACAGAACCAAATGTTCAATGACGTACCAACTAACAACTCGCCCCAGAGCCAAATTTTAATAGTGTGCTCCCTTTAGGTCGTATTGTGCTGTCAAATACCCTCCTTATACTGAGGCATGGGTGCTAATTTCTGGAAGCAAGGTAACTGTCTGAAAGAAAGCGCTGGACTGGACTGTGAGAGAAAAACAGGGACTAGGACCATATGCAATGAAAACAAGGCTCCCCTCATAGAGACAAGGCAAGGCACCTGTAGAAAGAGAAGCAGGTAGACATTTAGGACATAATAATTGCCAGGTTTAACTAAAGACTGGAATATAAAATACGACTAAGCTCAATTAAAGCGTAACTGCAATTTTGTTGAGAAAAAAACATTCCCCTCTGGGTGATCTCTGTGCATTGCAAGGATTTTAACAAACTTTGTTGCAGATTCCTACCTTTTGTTATTCTGAAGAAATCCCTGTATGTTTGTCTGTGTCCATGTGGGAAAGTGAGTCTAATGGGAGTGGTTTCATAATTATCAATCAGTTGTGCACCTGCAGGGCTTTAAAGAGGAAAGCTGCTGGGCCTGCGTCCCTATAGATGTGATTTCTTGCTGGGAGTATCTCACCAAAAATTACATTTTTGTAGCAGGGGAAGCCTGAAAACTGACTTGTATCTTAAGGCAGACTCCTGGGAAAATCAGTGAGCCAATCACACAAGCAGGAAATTATTTTTCTCAGGGGAGTTCTGTACATTCTGGGTACAGAACACCTCCAGGTATCCATATTGCATTGCATTTTCAGAAAATTACAGAGCTGCAGATTGAAAAGGAAAGGTAATTTTTAATAACATTCAATTATAATATGACTTGTGTTGCAATTGTATACACTATATTATTTTTTATTTGCTATTTTTTTCCCCACAAAAGTGGAGTTACCCTTTAAGGTAAGGGAAACCTGCAATATATGCAATGACAATTGCAGAAAGCAGCAGATCTCAGGCAATTAACACGAGCAAAAACAAGCTAGAAAATAAACAAGGCAGAGGCCCAAACCATGCAAAAATTAGTATGGGGCGGAATAATCTAACAGGCAGGAACTGAGGTTCAAGTAAGATAAGAAGGGATCACAGAGGAAAAACTGAAATTCAAAATGGCTAGTGAACAGGATGCTGAACACAAAATTGCCAAATACATTCAACACATTTACATAACACATCCAACAATTCCCTCTAGGAATGAGAAGTAGTCAGTTATGTTGTGTGTTCTGTAGTATGGGAGGCAGAGATGGTATAAAGTGCTTTATTAACAAGTTCAGGCATCCATAAAACACCTGCACCTTCTGACTATAGTATTTAACTAATATGTACAAAGTATAGAAAGAAGTATACTTATAAGAAATGTAAATAGTGAAAGCTACAGGTCAGAGGTATGTGTGACACATATTTCCCTATTGTTACAAAAGTCTCTTTACTCATTACTGAAAAATACAGACAACAATAATGGTCCACGGATAATGCCTTCTGATTCTTTGGATATGTCCCTAGACCAGCCTTTCTCAACCTTTGCAACACAGAGGAACCCTTGAAATTATTCTCTGGTCTCGGGGAACCCCTGCTAAAAATGAAAAATCTACAACTCATGATACATTAGTGTGATGGTCAATGGGAAGAATGCTCCTTACACTTGTGGTCATTGGGAAGAATGACCCCCTTACAGATAGCTAAAAAGATCAATTATGTCATTAGGAATTTATCTGAAAGGTAGAAATTGACCACTGTTCAAGGAAACCCTAGCAACCTCTGGAGGAACCTTAGGGTTCCACGGAACCCTGGTTGAGAAACACTGCTCTAGACAGTTCAAGTTTCTGGTCTCCAGTTTGGTTGTTATCATTAGAACTAGGAAAATGACCATGTCAAAAAACCTCTTAAAGGTCCTGTTTAACATGACGGCTGGCATATGCATCAGTTAGAAAGTTCATAGGTCCATGTTGACTGGTCACGCTAAATGGATTGGAAGATTTAGATTGTCCTTGATTCAGATAGCTAGGTTTCTTAAAGTGGTTGTCAACTTGTGACAACCACTTTAACCTACAGGTAAGCCTATGATAAGGCTTACCTGTAGGTGCACTGCATATCTCCTAAACCTGTACGGTTCAGGAGATATGCAGTGTTGAAGCTGTGCCGACCTCATGTCGGCACATGCGCAGTGAAGGGACGGCCTGTGTGCCGTTCCTCCACTGCGACCATGCTGTGACTGGCGGCTCCCATGCTCATGCACGTGAGTGACGTCACATGACTCAGGCCAGTCACAGCGCCGGAGTCGCATCCCCGGAAGGAAGAGGGGCTGAAGATGGATGCGGCCAGGAGAGGGGACATCGCTGGACGCTGCAGGCTTCGTTTGCAGGTAAGTGGCACATAATGGGTTACTATGCGATGCATAGAAGCCCATTATGTTTCTACTTTACAGGAGGACATAGAGGAAGTAAACCCCAACTAGGTTTACTTCCTCTTTAAAGCTGAACTCTGGAAAACGAAATATGTATTTCTAGCAGTGGGGCTGCACCCATACTGCATAGGTTAACTGCTTCATTATGCCTAGGGGACAGTGAAAGGAAGTTTTACTTACATGATACCCCCCTACAGCAGTCTGCTCTGTGTTGCTAGACTGGTCCCTGCAGTCTAAAGGGTTACTAAACCCACAACAGTAAAATCAGTCTGTATATGCAGTGAAGCATGCTTGCTATATTCACTGTGGAAACTAAGGGGTTGATCCTCTACTTTGTGTAAAAAAAGGCTGATTGATCCTGTATGCACAGATCCTCCCCTCCTTGCACTGTCCTGGACAACTCTGGATAAGACAGAGCCTTTGGGGTAAAGCTGCACATGCTCAGTTTGGTGTTTATTGCTAGAGAGGTTTTTTTCTTGGGAGAGTGCATGTGATCAGCACAGGGCCAATCAGCACTGTCCAGACAGAGGGTCAGGAGCCCTGCAGCCTCATAGGACAGCTCAGTGCAGTATGAAAACTCCTCCTACAAGCTTCACTAGGAACTGATAGAAATCACAAGACTACTATATACTGCTGATGAGAAAAGGTATTTATATTTACTAAAATAATTGCATTTCCATGTTCTGTGTACTATGGGAGACCAGATATAGTGAATGCAGTGGCCTGGATTTAGTAACACTTTAACTCCTCTGCACTCTAGAAGGTCTCAGGTACTCTGGCATCATCAATACCGATGCAAGGACCACTGCCAGAGTGGCGGGGAGCTTTGTTTACCGGCAGAGTGGATGATCAAGTATGTAAAACTGTTTTAGGTATGTAAAACTGCTTTTACCATAACCCAGACTAAATGAGCAGTTAACCTTTGCAGTGGGGGTGCAGCCCCACTGCAAGGGAGGACATTTTAATTTTTCAGATTTCAACTTTAAAGCGGTATTAAACCCTAACCAAAAATGAAATATATTGCAGCTTACCTGTCATTAGAAGTAGTGGCTGTATTAGTTTTCTATTTTAGGCTTTTCCTCTCTGTTTTCACCTGGTGATCTGGCCAGTAACACACCTGTATTATATAGACACCACCGGGATGAAGGAGAACAGGGGGCAGATTTGAACAACAGCATTGTCAGTCTGGGGGGAGGGAAATATTAAAATATTAAAAGTACTAGCATATTTAAATACAGTTACAAGTTGAAGCTGTACTCCAGCTAATATTTCTCAAGTCATTCTTCCAGGACGGCACAGCTGAGAGATGATGGTCTCACCTGGACAGGAAACACAATCAAGAACAGAGTTTAAAAGGCCCCACCCTCCCTCTGCCCCTCAGTTTTTGATTGTGTTTCCCACAGGATGCAGAGAAACATTTATTATTTTGGCTCTTACGGATCAAGGCCTGGGGCTTAGATCCCCCTCTTGGACACTGACCCTGAGGCAGCCAGTGGGGGGGGGGGGGGGGNGGTCAAGGGCAGGCTCACAGGCGGTGAGAGGAGGAGATGGCTCAGGGGGGTACTCTCGCTGCTAAGCTCAGCATTGTGAGTTTGAACCCCTGAGCCCTGATCTCTGGGTGATACTGAAATAGTTCACCTCTCCTCTCGGGTTGTCTCTGGCAGAGACCTAGAGCCCTGTACAGCATAGTACCCAAGAGTGCTGTGTCTGTAGGCTGGACTGTCTGAAGTGAGTCCTGGTGTTGTAGCCAGTCTAGAGGGAGTCCTTGAAAATCCCGGGGGGGGGCGGCCGTGAATCCAAATCCAGGGGACCCTGGGCGCAGTGGGGCTTCCCAGAAACCGGAGGGCTGTATCCTCATTTCCTCTCCTACCTGCAGTGGCCAGGACCCGGTGGTGGCAGGGAGGAGCCGTCTGAAGGCCGGTTGCTTTGGCAGCCTAGGCTGCATTTTTGCGGCGGTGGCAGTGGCTGGGCTCCGGTCCACTTCCCGACGGTGCAGCTGGCCAAGCGGATCGGGAGGGGGACGCCGGGGCCAACGCGCATTGGGCGCGCACGCGGCTAGCGTCACTCCGCCGCTAGGGGTCATGTCCGGGTGAGCTCCGGCAACATGGCAGCGGCCAGCAGCGTGGAAGCACGCGAGAAAACAGCAGAGGACGTCCAATGCTCTCCTATTGAATCGAGACAACTCCTGGAGAGTGTGGGGCCAGATGGAGAAAGAAAGTGGGCTGGATGAGCCCTTGCCGATCGAGGAGACCATGGGGGTTAGTCCACCCGATCACTGTAGGGGGGTGGGGAGGGGTAGGGGGCCCTATTACTTATCCCCACCCCCACTGATGGCATTTTGGGGACAGGAGGGGGGTTCCTGAGTGGTCAGGAGCATCCCCATTGCCTGTTACTTTAAATCAAGCTGGCTGTGTTTGTATTTTTTTCCAGGAACAACACGCCTAGCCCAGGGGTCGACCACCGGACCTCTAAAGACCCCGTCCCGCTCCAAACGTTGCGGTTACTGCAACGATAAATTGCCACAGGGTCACACAAAGCCGTTTTGCTTCAAGTGTATCCATAAGCTAACGGGCAAGGAGACTGCTCAGGTCATGAAAGATTGTCTGGCCTTACAGTCGGAAGATGCTGGCTACCCTCCAGAACTTTAAAGCGGCCACTCGGTCCAGTGGCAGTGTTGAGTCTCCCTCTAGTAGGGAGAGTTCCCTGTCCCAAAGGGGGTCCTCCTGGTGTAGTACAGGAGCACCCGCTATGACCCCAATCGAGCCGGGCTCAGGGGAAGAGGAAGCTGACTCGTCGGGACTCAGCTCCCTAGAGGAGGAGGATGATCCGGATCAGGATAGCCAGGACAGTGAGGAATCTAGGCCTGGCAGGCATCTGTTTTCCGCAGAAGATATGGAAGGCCTCCTGAGGGCGATCTATGCGTCCGAGGGGATCCAGCAGCCAGCTCCAAACGGTTCAGCCCAAGACAGAATGTGCAGGGGGCTCTCTAAACCTCAGTCAAAATCTCTCCCGGTTCACCAATCTCTTAGGGATATAATTCTGAGAGAGTGGAAGGAACCAGAGAGAAAAATCCTAAAATTAAAAACCTGGAAGCGCAGGTGTCCCTTTAGTGAGGCCGATGATGAGAAGTTCCTCAAGCTTCCTAAATTGGATGCCTCCTTGGCGCAGGTGTCCAAGCGGTCTGATTTGTCCTTCGAGGATGCAGGCAATATCCCCGATCAGATGGACAGAAAGTCGGAGACCCTGCTGCGTAGAGCTTGGGAAGCTAACGCAGCAGCCATGGGCCCTGCATTGGCCTCGGCCTGTGTGGCGAGGAACACAGATGCCTGGGTGAATAGGCTAGTGGACCAGGTATCCAGGGGGATGAGTCCCAAGGGGGTTATGGATTCCCTGGAAGTCATCGGGAAAACAGTAACTTTCTTGGCTGACTCCGCGGTGGAAGCCGTAAGGGCAATGGCCAAGTCAGCAGCCCTCCTAAATTCTTCTAGGCGAGCACTTTGGGTAAAGACTTGGGATGGAGATTTTTCGTCCAAATCCCGTCTGTGCGGGTTACCCTTTGAGGGCTCTCTGATTTCCCGGGCAGGCTTAGAGCAGGTGTTGTCCCGGTCAACTGAGAAAGGAAAGAAATTTCCGATGAAGCCAAAGAAGGGCAAAGATAGAAATTTTTTTCGAGGCCCCCCTGCCAAGGACAAGTTCAAGGCTAAGAGGGGGGCAGAAAAGAAGTGGGGGTTCGGTAAGAAAAAACAGAAGGGAGGAATCCTTTTTTCTGGTCCCGGCCCTTCCTCAAAGGAGTCTAAGTGACGCCAACCCACCGGTTGGTGGGAGACTCAGGTGGTTTCTCCCCCAATGGAGGAAGATTACCCATCTGCTAGAGGAAGGGTACAGGTTGGAATTTCTGTCCACCCCTCCTCTAAATTTTGTACTGACACATTTGCCCAGAGATCCGCAGAAAGCACAGGGGCTCCTGCAAAGCGTCCGGAATTTGGCGACTCAGGAGGTTGTTGCACCAGTTCCAGTGGACCAGCAGGGGTGGGGGTTTTACTCCCATATCTTCGTGGTAGCAAAACCCTCAGGAAAGTTCCGATTGATTATAAATCTTCGGAAGTTAAACAAGCACCTGAGATTACAAGAAGTTCCGGATGGAAAGTATCTACACGGTCAGAAGACACCTCTGGGAAGGGGTGTTCATAATCACGTTGGATCTCAAGGATGCCTATCTCCATGTTCCAATTGCCCCGCCCCGGAACATCAGAAATTCCTGCGCTGTGCAATCAGGACAAGCAGGGCGTTCAGCACTGGCAATTCAGGGCCCTTCCCTTTGGGCTGGCTTCCAGTCCAAGGACCTTCACGAAGGTCCTTCCCGAGGTGGTATCATATCTCCACCTCCAAGGAATTGCCCTGATTCCATACTTGGACGATATGCTGGTTTACAACTCATCCCTGGAGTGGGTTGTGTCGGATCAGGACAGAGTGATTTCCACCCTGGAGAATCTTGGGTGGATGATCAGCTGGGAGAAGTCCTCCCTAGAACCTTCACAGAAGAAGGGTTTTTGGGCTACCAGGTGGATTCAGTAGCACAGAAAATGTTTCTCCCCCGAGAAAAGGTAGCGAAGGTTCAGGAAGCAGTGTCTGCCTTGTGCGACGCCAAGGCGGTGTCACTAAGGGCCATCATGAGGGTCCTGGGCCTCATGACAGCGTGTATTCCTGCAGTACCCTGGGCCCAGCTACACTCTCGAGACCTCCAGAGGCTCCTGCTCTCCAGTTGGGACAGGAAGGAGTCGTCGTTGGAAGAAAAGGTGTCCCTCCTGGGGAACGTGAAGGAAACACTAGGTTGGTGGCTCAGTCCAGGGTGGGGGTCAGGGGGCCGCCCCCAGACCCAACAAAAGCCATTAAGCGTCACCACCGACGTGAGCGCTTGGGGGTGGGGGGCCCACCTTGAAGACCTTTGAGCCCAGGAATCCTGGGATCAGGATCAGAGCAGGGCCTCATCCAACTTCAGGGAGCTCCTGGCAGTCGGGGAAGCACTGAAGGCTTTCAGATATCAGATCCAGGACAGGGAGGTTCAGGTGTTCTTGGACAACGTTGTTGCAGTAGCCGACCTGAACCACCAAGGAGGGACCAAGTCCCGAAGGCTAGCCAGGCTAGCACAGGAGATCCTGGAGTGGGCAGAGAAGACGATTCCCTCAATCTCTGCGGTCCACATAAGGGGGATCTCAATGTGGAAGCGGACTTTTTAAGCAGACGACCTGTTCACCAAGGAGAATGGGAATTATGCGAGGAAGTCTTTGCTTTGATAAAGCAGCAATTCCGGGTACCAGAAGTGGACCTCTTTTCCTCCAGGGAGAACAGGAAGGTTCCAAAGTTCTTTTCTCTCACCAAAGAGTCAGAATCAGGAGGGGTAGATGCTCTGGCTCACAGATGGGACTTCGGGCTGGCATATGCTTTCCCTCCTCTTGCTCTCATCCCCAGAGTACTGCAGAAACTAAGCCGGACAGGGATGCGTCTCATTCTTATCACTCCCTAGTGGCCAAGAAGGGCGTGGTTTCCCACCCTGAAGAGGTGGTCAGTCGCCCCGCCGTTTCATCTGCCTCTCAGGCTGGGTCTTCTCCGCCAGGGCCTGGTGTGTCATTCCGATCCAGGGTTCCTGGCCTTGATGGCCTGGTGCTTGAGAGGGAGCTCCTTAGAGGTAAAGGTTGCTCAGAAAAGTTAATTGATACCCTCCTGCTGAGCAGGAAGCCAGTCACCAGGCGCATTTACGCCAAGATCTGGGGGGTCTTTTATCACTGGTGTGCGGCAAGAAAAGTCCCAGGACAAGCGACCCCTTCCGTTCTGGATTTTCTCCAGGACGGGGTGGAATTGGGTCTAGCAGTCAAGACCCTCAGGGTTCAGGTGGCGGCCCTATCAGTATTTCTAGATATGAAGCTAGCTGTGGACCCGCTCATAAAAATAAATTAAAATAAAGTTAAAAAGTTTTCCACCGTGGGATTTATCCTTGGTTCTGGATGCCCTGACCAGGGAGCCGTTTGAGCTGGTAGCTCAGACGACCTTTAAGTTTCTTTCTTTGAAAATGGCTTTCCTTTTGGCAATTACGTCAGCCAGAAGGATAGGAGACTTACAGGCTATGACAGTTAAAGAGCCTTTTTTGTTGATTTTGGAGGACAGGGTTGTACTCAGGCAGGACCCCCTATACCTCCCTAAGGTGGCTTCACAGTTTCATAGGAGCCAGGAGATTGTTCTCCCCTCATTTTGCACAGCCCCTTGGAATGAGAGAGGGGCAAGCTTTCATACTTTAGACGTTAGACGTTGTCTATTAATTTACTTAGACCGGGTCAAAGGGTTCAGAAGGTCTAATCATTTGTTAATTAATTTCTGGGGCCAGAAGAAGGGTCTCCAGGCATTTCAGTCGACCATGGCAAGGTGGATAAGGTAGGCAATTTTAGTAGCTTATGGGCAGGCGGGTAAACCAGCCCCTGCTCGATTGAAAGCTCATTCCACTAGGTCTCTGGCGACCTCCTGGGCTGAAAAGGCGGGCGCTTCGATTGACCAGATCTGTAAAGCGGCCACGTGGACAAGCCAGAACACGTTCCTGAGGCACTACAGGATTGAGTTGTTGTCACCTCAGGACCTGGCGTTTGGAAGAAAAGTCCTGCAGGCAGTGGTCCCGCCCAAAGGTAGGCCTGAGCTCCTTGCTCATCATCTCAGCTGTGCCGTCCTGGAAGAATGACTTGAGAAAATTCCAGTTACACTTACCGGTAACGGTGTTTCTGGGAATTCTTCCAGGACGGCAGGCCTACTTCCCACCCGTTTATGTGTTGGTGTTGTCTGTTGGCACAGAAGGATGCACTCATGCACTGGTGTGGGTTAATACTTTGTCTCAACTGAGGGGCAGAGGGAGGGTGGGGCCTTTTAAACTCTGTTCTTGATTGTGTTTCCTGTCCAGGTGAGACCGTCATCTCTCAGCTGTGCCGTCCTAGAAGAATTCCCAGAAACACCGTTACCGGTAAGTGTAACTGGAATTTTTATAATCAGTTACAGCAAGCAGGTTTTTTTTCTCTGCAGGCTGCGTCTAGCCTCTGATTGGCCATTGCAAATATCTATAGAAAGCCAACGCTGAAGGCCTCTACACACGGTGCGACAGTCATATGAAAACAGTCGTACGACCGCTTGTTGTATGATCATCCGACCGTTAGTACACGCGATTAGAACAGCCGATGTACGACGGTCATACAACAGAAGTTGGATGAGCAAACTAGAAAACTTTGGTTGTACAACAAGCGGTCCTAAAACCGTTGTATCATGTGTACAGAGAAGTTGGTCTAACAAGTTGTATTGTGCAAAACACGCATGCTCAGAAGTCAGGAACGCTCAGAAGTGTCCGTTCGTGTAAACCTACGTTATTAATTCACAGATCACATTCATCTGAACTTCCTCTTCATACGCTCGTAACACGTCACCACGTTAGGCTTGGTCCTACGATCGCTTAGTGCACGTCAGTATGTGAGACACAACAGCCAACATACGATTTTGGACGTCTGGTCGTACGACCGTCGCATTGTGTGTACAAGGCTTTACAGATCACAATATGAACAAAAAAAAAAAAAGAGTACAAACTGTATTCTCCATTAAATTTGTGTAGCAACTGTAACCAAAATCTCAAATTTCCACATAAATACATGGGGCATATTTGTAAAATGGTGAATCTAACCAAACATGTACTATAACTGAATCTTGCTCATGGATGTGTTTTAAATGACAATGGTGAAAGTCTAATTTGCTGGTTTATAAATATGCCCAGTCGCCTACAAACGAAAACCTTTGTTACAAAAGGTAACATAATCAACTGATATAGTCCAGTCCTATGAAGTCAGCAATATGTCCATAATAAACTCAGAGTTCAGACTTACCTTACTAATTTTTAGAGGCTCTGTTGCTGTTTCAGAACACTCTAAATAAAGCTGGTTCAGCCAACAAGCTAAACTGCTTAACCACTTGACCACTGGGCACTTAAACCCCCTTAACAACCAGACCAATTTTCAGCTTTCAGTGCTCTTACATTTTGAATGACAATTACTCAGTCATGCAACACTGTACCCATATGAAATTTGCATCCTTTTTTTCACACAAATAGAGCTTTCTTTTAATCACCTCTGGGTTTTTAACGCTATAATTAAAAAAAAGACCGAAAATTTTGTAAAAAAAATGAATTTTTCTTCGTATCTGTTATAAAATTTTGCAAATTAGTCATTTTCTTCCAAAATTTTGGCCAAAATGTATACTGCTACGTATCTTTGGTGAAAAAAAAAATTAGTGTATATTATTTCGTCTTTGTGAAGGTTATAGAGTCTAAAAGCTATGGTGCCAATCACTGAATATTGATCACACCTGATGTACTGAAGGCCTATCTCATTTCTTGTGACACTAACAAGCCAGGAAAGTACAAATACCCCCCAAATTACCCCTTTTTGGAAAGTAGACATTCCAAGGTATTTAGTAAGCGGCATGGCATGTTTTTTGAAGTTGTAATTTTTTCCCACAATTCTTTGCAAAATTAAGATTTTTTTTTCTTTTTTTTTCACAAATCTGTCATATTTCAACAGGTTATTTCTCACACCCAGCATATGCATACCACAAATTACACCCCAAAACACATTCTACTACTCCTCCTAAATATGGCAATACCACATGTGTGAGACTTTATTACACAGCCTGGCCACATATAGAGGCCCAACATGCAGGGAGCACCATCAAGCGTTCTAGGAGCATGAGTTGCACATATCATTTCTTGACTACCTCTTGCACTTTTGAAGGCCCTGGAGCACCAGGACAATTGAAACACCCAAAAATGACCCCTATTTGGAAAGCAAACTCCCCGACTTATATTCTAAGGAGTCTTTTGAACATGTAATTTTTTCCACAAATTTTTGGAAAATGTGGAAAGAAAATGAAAACTCATTTTTTTTTACACAAAGTTGTCCATTTATACAATATTTCTTACACACAGCATTTACATAGCAAAAATTACACCCCAAAATATATTCTGCTACTCCTCCCAAGTATGGCGATACCACATGTGTGACACTTTTACACAGCCTGGCCACATACAGAGGCCCAACATGCAGGGAGCACCGTCAGGTGTTCTAGGGGCATACATTTCAAATCTAATTTGACTATCTTTTACACTATTGTGAGGCACTGTGGTGGCATGGATAGGCACGGTAGTGGCACGGATAGGCAGTGTAGTGGCACGGATGAGCAGTGTAGTGGCATGAAAGGGCAGTGTAGCGGCACAGATGGGCAGTGTAGTGGCACGGATGGGCACTGTAGTGGCATGGATGGGCACTGTAGTGTCATGGATGTGTCACGGATGAAAACTGATGTAGTATGGATGAGCATGAATGAGGCACATATGAGCCATGGATGGGGATGGATGAGCCGTGGATGGGGATAGATGAGCACGGATTGCGAAGGATGAGCATGGATGGGGATGGATGAGCACGGATGGGGAGAGATGAGCATGGATGGGATGACTGAGCATGAATGAGGATGGATGAGCACGGATGGGCATGACTGAGCATGGAAGAGGATGACTGAGCACGGATGGGAATGGATGAGCATGGATGGGGATGGATGAGCACGGATGGGGATGACTGAGCATGGATGAGGATGACTGAGCACGGATGGGGATGACTGAGCATGGATGGGTGGGTGAGCGCGGCTGGGTGGGTGAAAACGGGTGGGTGGGTGAGCATGGATGGGTGAGCATGGATGGATGGCTGGGTGAGCATGGATGGGTGGATGAGCATGCATGGCTGGATGGGTGAGGATGGCTGAATGGGTGAGCATGGATGGATGGGTGGCTGAGCATGGATGGAGTGAGGATGGCTGGGTGGGTGAGCATGGATGGATGAGCATGGATGGGGTTAGGATGGCTGGATGGGGTGAGGGTGCCTGGATGGGGTGAGGATGGCTGGGTGGGTGGTGGGTGTGGATGGATGGTGGGGGGTGCAGCCTGTCCCCCCACTGTCACTTAGCAGCACTGTGGGCATTACACATCGCCCACAGCGCTACAGCACGTCCTCACCGACCAGTGCGGAGAGGAGAGAGAAAAGCCGGCGGAAGCGCCGGCTTGTTTACATGCGATCGCTCTGTCATTTGACGGAGTGATCACGTGCTAAAAGGCCGCTCCCAGAGGCCTTTCCCTGCAATCCGTGATGCGCCGGGTCCCCTGGATCACGGATGTTACCGTGTGCGTGCCCCAGGGGGCGCGATTCTGGGAGGACGTCACTGTACGTGCTCCCAGAGTTAAGCAACCGCCCTGTAGCCATCATTCGGCTATGGGCCAATTGTTAAGTGGTTAAAATGACTAACCGATTTGTGGAAAGTGTTTTTTTTAATATGTATTTTTTTTTTTGCATAAAGGATGACATTGCTTGCCATGAGATTATATTTACATGTACTGTACACATTTTGATAAGAGCTGCATCCAACAAATAGCTCAGTAAGACTTGGCATTTAGTCTCAAACATCATGGTACCATAACAGTATTACAACAGTAAAGCTGGCCATACATTATACAATTTTCTTGTTCAATTTCCTTTAGATTTACCTTCAACTGTGTAGTACAAGGACCTGCCTGATTGCATACAAATTGAAAGTGTTTAGGTCTGACCTCATATTATATCAGAGGCGTAACTAGAACCTTCAGGGCCCCGGTGCAAGAAATTATGAAGGGCCCCCTTGACCCCTGGCCAGGGCCCTTCCCTCTTCCCACTGATCCAGGGGCCCTTTACTCCCGTTGCAGGTCCCTTTATTATGGTCCAACCGAATAAACGAATAGTTGTGTACCGAGCCTCCCATTCATTCAGAAATGGAAATATAGTAAAATCAGTTTACTATGCTTCAGTTATGAGTGAACCAATTGGTAGCAATCACTGACTGTCCATTCAGAAAAGGAATGAGTGGGTAAATGACAAATTTACCGACCCGTTCCTATCTCTCCATCATGACACATTTTCTACAGCAGCTGGCAGAAGAGAGGAGGTGGGAAGACAGCAGCTCTGTGGGGGGACCAGGGAAGCACACAGGGACCCTGGGAACAGCAGAAGACAAATAAACAGGATAGGAGGGGCAGCGGGGGCAGCATATAGAGGAACCAATCTCCTCCATTAGGAGGAAAATGGAGGCGATTGGTTCCTCTAAATGCCCCCCCTGCCATCCTTCCTATTCAGGTATACAAGGGAAGCACATGGGCCCCCTGGAGCACGTGACCCCATTGCAATTGCAACCCCTGTAGTTACGCCTATGGTGTTGGTAAATCTAAAGGAAAATTGTATAATGTATGACCAGCTTAACACTACACTGTTGTTTATACATGGCAGATCCTGGGCTTTGGCTTAGGTCTATATAAAGTAATCTGTATAAATAAAATTATGGGAACTACCACTGCTGACTGATTTTTAAAGGTGAAGGCTCTGCGGGTGTAATGTTGATCCTACAGTCAGGTCCATAAATATTGGGACATTGTCACAATTCTAATCTTTTTGACTCTATACACCACCACAATGGATTTGAAATGAAACGAACAAGATGTGCTTTAACTGCAGACTTTCAGCTTTAATTTGAGGGTATTTACATCCAAATCAGGAGAACGGTGTAGGAATTACAACAGTTTGTATATGTGCCTCCCACTTTTTAAGGGACCAAAAGTAATGGGACAAATGGCTGCTCAGCTGTTCCATGGCCAGGTGTGTGTTATTCCCTCATTATCCCATTTACAAGGAGCAGATAAAAGGTCCAGAGTTTATTTCAAGTGTGCTATTTGCATTTGGAATCTGTTGCTGTCAACTCTCAATATGAGATCCCAAGACCTGTCACTATCAGTGAAGTAAGTCATCATTAGGCTGAAAAAAACAAAACAAACCCACCAGAGAGATAGCAAAAACATTAGGTGTGGCCAAATCAACTGTTTGGAACATCCTTAAAAAGAAAGAACGCACTGGTGAGCTCAGCAACACCAAAAGACCCAGAAGACCACGGAAAACAACTGTGGTGGATGACCAAAGAATTCTTTCCCTGGTGAAGAAAACACCCTTCACAACAGTTGGCCAGATCAAGAACACTCTCCAGGAGGTAGGTGTATGTGTGTCAAAGTCAACAATCAAGAGAAGAATTCACCTGGGTGAATACAGAGGGTTCACCACAAGATGTAAACCATTGGTGAGCCTCAAAAACAGGAAGGCCAGATTAGAGTTTGCCAAACAACATCTAAAAAAGCATTCACAGTTCTGCAACAACATCATATGGACAGATGAGACCAAGATCAACTTGTACCAGAGTGATGGGAAGAGAAGAGTATGGAGAAGGAAAGGAACTGCTCATAGTCCAAAGCATACCACCTCATCAGTGAAGCATGGTCGGTACTGTGATGGTGGTGGTACGAAGTGACTACTCCACCATACGAAACCTGATACTCGTCAAGGAAAGGAAGAGGTATGAGAAGAGA
>BLSH010241805.1:3194543-3213521 GCA_018402905.1 Glandirana rugosa
TGTATAAAGTTAACAGCAGTTTAAGAACAATTTTATGTCAACCATGTAATGTCCACCATTGCCCCCACTCATCACTGTAATGTCCACCATTGCCCCCCACTCGTCATCACCATCACTGTTCCAGTGCAACATTGCCCCCACACTAATAATAATAGCCAGTAACATTGCCCCCACATTAGTAATAATAGCCAGTAACATTGCCCCCACATTAGTTATAATAGCCAGTAACATTGCCCCCAACATAGTAATAATAGCCAGTAACATTGCATTGCCCCTGCCCCCTAATAGCCAGTCCAACAAACCTCACTGTTGTTGCAGATGCACGCTCTGGTAGGATCCACGAGCAGAGGGGTGATGACGTCAGCGCGCACCACCGCCGGGTGTACCAAGATGGCCGACTGCTCCGGAGCTAGGCCAAAGCCGCGACCTTTCCTAAGGCCGCGGCAGCGTTGCGCTCAGCGGATTATCGTTCTGTTTCCGGTCGATCCCTGCGGATTGCTGAGGCAAACTGTCTATTCGTCGTATAAGATGCACCAACTTTTCCCCCCCAGTTTTGGGGAAGATAAAGTGCGTCTTATATGGCGAAAAATAAGGTAATGCAGCTCTATAATGCAATGTATTTATTTATTTTAAGTAAGCAGTGAAAGTAACCAAATTTGGCTTGGTATCAGCCTCTTGCAGCCCCTGTATGGCAGAGCTCAAGGGGAAAGGAAGAACCAGCACAAGGAGTCAATTAGGTGTGCTGCAGTGCAAGAAGCTTGCTCATAGAAGAAGAGAGCAGAGTGAATAGAAGAGCTCAGTATGCTGTTTCTTCTTTCAGAATCCTATCACAAACCTAAAACCATGTATTACTGGCAATACTGTCACCAGTGGCATAATCACTGGTTTGCAGCTGCCATCCCATTACTGTAATAAAGTTATTGCTTCTGTTGCAACAAGACAAAGTCTTTTGTTTTAAGTCCCATCTGCTTGCTTGTACAGGAAAATAGGCTCTGCTTGGATAAGTAAAGATCAGTATTCGGTGCTGCTGACCTTTGCAGGGGATTGTATTGTCTATATTATGGTGGTGGTTTCATCAGAGGAATTGATTTAAGTTGCTTGGCAGTATATGGACCTATTAAATGCAGGTTATCATTAGCAAGTATAACATTGAATGCTTCTGTTCCAAAGACTAGTGAATAGAGAATAGTGGAACGGTATTTGGTATGCAGTGAGTACAGTTCCTGAGCAATTGACTGTGTCTGTAAACATTTTTCTATATTTTTACTATAGCATACCTCCCAACTGTCCCTGATTTTGAGGGACTGTCCCTGATTTGGAACATTGTCCCTCTGTCCCTCATTCCTCTTCATTTGTCCCTCATTTTGGTCTGATGCATATACCTATATATAAAATGCACTATTTATCTATCAAAACGTGTTTTACAATGCTAACCCTTTCATCCAATTTCTAAATTGCTGCATTTGTACATCTAAAAAGCCAATATAGAGGAATAGAAGTGGTAAAAAAAGCACTTGTGGGTTTAACTAAACTTTTTTTGTATAATTCTCCTCTAAGGGGGCGTGGCAGAGGGTGTGTCCTATGCCTGCATACTTTTGCTAATAGGTGTCCCTCGTTCCCATCTCAGAAAGTTGGGAGGTATGCCATAGCAGCAGCAGTGGTGTGTTGTACTGTGTTAGAATTTGCCAAAAATAGAAGTTCGGATTTGGGGTGATACCATTTATTTACTAAAAAGATTGCAAGCTTGAAGATGTTGCTTGAAGAGGAAGAAGAGGTCAGCAATCAGCATGCTTCAAAAGCTTGCAATACAATAATGATAGCTGGCCAATAAATGGTATCACTCTAAATTTCAACGTCTATCTTTTTACCATGCTGCACTGTATGACAGTAAACTTTAGTGATGGAGCCACAGGGCCCCAGTGTAAGGCCAATTTGTGGGGCCCCCGGGCAAATATTGACCAGGTAAAAAAACGTATTCACTATTTATCAATTGAAAGCATCTTCAGAGGATCATTAGGGAACCGGTGAAGGTCCCTTTTCACTTTAAAGCAGATTCGGTTTGGCAAAAAATCCCCCATTAGTACACCTCCTACACTAAACACTAAATAGTTATTACATTTCTGAAATTACTTACCTTTGAAGAGATATGTCCAATTTAATTTACAGGAAGTCAGCTCTGTGATTCAAAACATGCACCATGTATTTTGCCAGGCAGGAGCTGTTAGAACAGTGATTACATCATATCCTCTTCTCTCTCTTTAAACTACATTTCCCATCATGCTTTGCATATTGCAATGAATGTGGGAGGTACAGTAGGCCTGTACATTTAAATGTGAACAAGCCCACTTCAACATAAATCACATCCCTCATTCTGCAGCCAGGCCCACTGCTCAGTAACACACATCATGTCTTCTCTCCCCTCCAGCCACAGGAGATAAACATATTGTCCTTACTTTCTGTAATCATTACTGATCTGTACACACATCCCATAATGATATATTATACACATTGTACTCTGCTGTATTTAAGTATTAGAAATATTCCTGCTGCAGATTTGAGATCTTTCTAACCGCAATCAGTGCTGGTATGGTGTATGAGAACATCCCTAGATGTACCACAGAAAGAGCCAAAACGTGATGTTTTACATCGGCATGTGACACAAGTAAATGTCAGCATGAGAAAAAAAAAAAAACAGTGCAGCGCTACCTTACTAATCAATAACACAATAATAGTGTGTAGCGCCCTCCTAGTTTGGGTGTTAGTAAGTGTATATAGTTTTGGCTCTCTCTGCTTAACAGGAGAGCAGATAGGCAAATGTATATGCTATCTGCTTATCAGAGAGCCTGGATTTAAGTAAGGTCTGCTCAGTGTGCTCTGGTGCTGATTCATGTGGCCTGGAAGGTTATACACTGTCCAGTAGTATGCGTCCCTATTGGACAGTGAGAGGAAAACCCAGCCAGTGACAGCAGATGTATTTGGGGGTGGTTCTGACCAACTAGCAGGGGAGTGGCCCCCACTACATCTTGGGTGAACACTTTCATATAAAAGGGAGCACATGGGCTCAAGGATAGGAGTTCCAGCCACCCTGAGGGGTGGAGGCGTGTGTTCAGCTCCTGGCTGCTAGGCCTGAGGGCCTATCCAGGAGGCTGGTGATGCTGGGCCTGGTCGAGGCCTAGCTGAAGTTGCTGAAGCTGCAGCCCAGAGTTCTTTAGAAGCTGACAGAGGGAGGACTTCCCTGGATTCAGTCTGATATCACAGTGGCAAAGTGTTTCTTGGAAGTTGGAAGGAGGCTACCGGCTGTCCCGGGACATGGTGTGAGTACAGACCCGTGAAGGGATCCCCAAGACTGTGTTGCTAGAATTTCCGCTGCCCTCATAATCAGCTAATCGGGTGTGCCAGCTAGAAAGGAGACACTGGTGAGTGTCTTGAAGAACAGAGTCCGCCTTATTCTGTCCTTACTGCTTAAAAAGGGACCTGTTCCACTAAAGTCAGCCTGCCAAAAAGTATCATTGGTAGTCTGCTACACTGAGTTAGAAAGGAGACACTGGTTAGTGTCTTGAAGAAACAAAGTCCGGGCTGTCCTTTGTTGCTTAAAGATGGACTTGTTTCATTAGGACCAGTTTGTTAAGTGCACCACTGAGATCAGCCTGCTATGCAGAGCTAGGAAGAAGTTGTCCTCATCAGAGGTCAGTGAACCTGAAGTATCCTATGCTTTCCCTTCTCCTATCCAAGTTCTACAATAAAGCATTGAAAATTCACCCCCTAGACTGGTCATTGATAATGAGCAGGATTGTGTGTGTGCACCTGGCAGTGTGAAAATCCATGGTGACTGGCTGCAGGATAATCAGAGTGAGGCCCGGGAACAAATATAAATTACATTCAGCAGCTCTTTCGGGGGTACCGCTACAGGGGGAACCCTCTAATGCATCCATTCTCAACCTTTTCAACACAGAGGAACCCTTGAAATAGTTCTCTGGTCTCGGGGAACCCCTGCTAAATATGAAAAATCTACAACTCACGATACATTAGTGTGATGGTCAATGGGAAGAATGCTCCTTACACTTGTGGTCATTGGGAAGAATTACCCCCTTACAGATAGCTAAAAAGATCAATGGTGTCATTGGGAACTTATCTGGGAGGCAGAAATTAACCATTGTTCAAGGAACCCCTAGCAACCTCTGGAGGAACCCTAGGGTTCCACGGAACCATGGTTGAGAAACTCTGCTCTAATGAATGGAAATCTCAGTAAACTTCAATATCAGTGCCGTCTCATCATCAGTGCCCATATGTGCGTTTTCATCAAAGCACATATGCACGTTTATATCATAAGAGCACATATGTGCGTTTTCATCAAAGCACATATGCACGTTTATATCATCAGAGCACATATGTGCGTTTTAACAGAGCACATATGTGAGTTTATATCATCTGAGCACATATGTGCGTTTATATCATCAGAGCACATATGTGCGTTTTATCAGAGCAAATATGTCCTCTGATGATATAAACGCACATATGTACATTTATGCCAGCAGTGCACATATGTGTTTTTATGTCACCAGTACACATGTGCGTTTATGCCACCAGAGCACATATGTGCGTTTATGCCACCAGAGCACATATGTGCAGAGCGAGGATCATAAGATATCGACTGGAGACAGAGCAGGGAATCCCCGGGCGGTGACAGGTCTTGTATCTTGTGTATGAATTCCTGATTGCCATAATGTTCCCGCCCCTTAGACCGGCATGGTGATTGACAGCACACTGGTCCAATGCCGGTCTTAGGGGCGAGAACATTGCGGCAATCAGGAATTCATACACAAGATACAAGACCTGTCACCGCCCGCGGATTCCCCACTCTGTCCCAGTGTGTTGTTATGATCCCGTCCTGCAGTAAGAGATAGCAGGCGGGCAGTGGTGGAGGGGGGAGCGGTGCTGGCAGGGAGCAGGAGAGGAGGAAACCACCTCAATGGGCAGTACAGACCGGGGGTTGCGAGTCCCCCTCCACCCACTGAATCACAGAAGTTCATCCCTGCTCTTGCTCTAGAGAACTACAAGTGGGCGTGCCAGACCGCTGCCTGGCAGTACAGAATGGAGAGGGGCAAGCGGTCTTACAAACAGGATGTTACAGGGGAATAACTTTTTAACAAGTTCAGCAGGCTACTGCAGAGGAACTACAGAGCTCAGTAGAAGATGAATGACATAGTTGGTGAAGGTAGGAGATCATCAACAAGAACATGGAAAAAAGTTTTTTTCCCCGGAGTTCTGCTTTAACCTCATTTTTTCTTTTTAGGACCCCTGACTTTTACAGCATATCTAAACCCAAGAACAAACCTGCAATATATGGTAGCTTTCAGATGAGGTAACTTCATTAATTTTCTTTTTTTAATGCTTTTTTAACTGCTTCCCGCCTGGCCTATTACATAATGACATCCGAGTGGGAGCCCTGTCACCGGACACCACCAATGATAGATCATTTTACAAGCCCGCTGCCAGTACCATGTGATTGCTGTGACCAATCACAGCAGATCACAAGATAATTGTACACAATGAATGGCTTTGGTTTATGCCATTCATTGTGCATAGCACCCAACTGTCCCTGATTTCGAGGGACTCTCCCTGATTTGGAACAAAGTCCCCTGGTCCCTCTTTCCTCCTCATTTGTCCCTCATTTTGGTCTGATCTATATAGTTGTATATAAAATGCACTTTTTTATTTTTCAAAAAGTGTTTCCCAGTGCTAAACCTTTTATTGAATTTCTAAATTGCTGCATTTGTAACTTCCAAAAGCCAGTATCAGGCAATAGTAGTGATAAAAAAAAGCACTTGTGGGTTTAACTAATCTTTTTTTGGTATAATTCTCCTTTAAGGGGGCATGGCAGGGAGTGTGGGTCCTATAGCTATGTACTTTTGCTAATAGGTGTCCCTCATTCCCATCATAAAAAGTTAGGGGGTATGCATTGTGTACTATTGTGATGAGCTCTGTGATTGGTCACAGTGATCACATTGTACAGACAGGGCCAATCACAGCCCATCTGTATCATGTGATTAGCTGTGGCCAATCATAGCTAATTACAATAGTAAACTGAATGAATAGTTTTAATTCAGAAAAAGAAAGTGGTTGCTCATAATAGTAAAATTTAGAAGTTACAGTAAAAGCAACCACAGTGTGTAAAAAATCCTGATCACCTCCCCCAGAGTAGTACAATGTTACTATGGAAGCACCGTATTGCTCTGGTCACTGTATGTAAAAAAAATTGTAAAGAAAATTAAAAAAACATTTTTTAACCATTTGCCGACCACGTACGACTATAAGCGGCGACGGCGTGGCTCTGTCCCGCGAATCGCCGCTTATAGTCGTCACTCGCGTGCAGGATGGTTGGGAGGCGAGCGGTCATGCCCACCGTACGCTCCCTGAGCGGGGCCGCGGGTCGGGCAGACTCAATGTCCGCCGGCAACTCGCGATGCCCTGTGACAGAGCCAGAACGGGGAACCGCCGATGTAAACACGAACGGGGTTCCCCGTTCTGACAGGCGGCATGTCAGAGATCTACTGATCCCTGTACTCGGGATCAGTTAGATCTCTCGTGCCCCTGCCAGCCCAGCCCCCATACAGTTAGAACACGCCCAGGGAACACAGTTAACCCCTTCACTGCCCCCTGCAGGTTAACCCCTTCCCTGCCAATGACATTTATACAGTAATCATATTTAAATGTCTGATCGCTGTATAAGTGTCATTGGTCCCAAAAAAGTGTCAAAAATGTCCACTGCAATATCACAGTCCCAATAAAAATTGCAGATCGCTGCCATTACTAGTAAAAAAGAAAAAATGGTAAAAACGCCAGAAATGAATTCTGGTTTGTAAATGCGGCAACTTTTGCGCAAACCAATCAAACGCAGAGGAAAAATATAAATCAGCCAAAACCGATGAATAAATTTGTTTTTGGATATTTTTTTTTTTGGATATGTATTTTAGCAAAAAGTAAGAAATATTGTTTTGTTTTTTTTTTGCAAAATTGTCGCTCTTTATTTGTTTATAGCAGTGATCAGAAATGACGCAGAGGTGATCAAATACCACCAATACCATTTGCAATGCCAAATCGCAAAAAGTGCTCTGGTCCTAAGGTGGGAAATCCTTCCGGTCCTTAAGTGGTTAAAAAATGATTATTTTTATCCCTGATCACCACCACACTAGTTATATGGGGACGCTGCACTGCACTGGTCACAGTAAGTAAAAACATTTTAAAAATTATTTAAAAACATTTTTTACATTTATTCAAAAAATTACAACTTCAAAAAACTCCAACTTTCCAAAAAGGGTTCATTTGGAGGCTGTTTGTACTGCCCTGGCATTTTCAAGCAATGAGATAAGCCGTCAGTACATCAGGACTGATCGACTTTAATAGACATATATACCATAGTTTGTGGATTCTATAACTCTCCTACAGACTAAATAATATACACTGATTTTGGGTTATTTTCACGAAAGAAATGTATCGGAATGCATTTTGGCCTAAATTTGTGAAGAAAGATTATTTATTTGCAACATTTTATAACAGAAATGATGAAAAAACAGTTTTTTTATGTTCAAAAATTTCTATAGCAAAAATTAAAAAAAAAACAGTGATGATTAAATACCACCAAAAGAGAGTTCTATTTGTGTGAAAAAAAAATGATAAAAAGTTCATATGGGTACAGTGTTGCATGACTGTGCAATTGTCATTCAAAGTGACAGCGCTGAAAGCTGAAAATTGGCCTGGGCAAGAAGGGACAAAAGTGTCTGCTACTGAAGCGGTTAATTTATTTTTACCTGTTAGGGCTCATGCACACGGGCGCCGTGTTTTTTAGCGTTTTTTTCGGCTCTCCATGTTATTCAATGGCCCCATAAAAAAACGCTGACTTTTTTGAGCTGTAGATGGCGTCGGCGTTAGTGAGCTGAAAGTAGAACCCACGGCCAGCGCATTCCGAGGCTGTATCGTTTTGGCGTTTTTGGTGCCGAGCTGACAAAACACTCACTAACGCACATTAACGCCGTACCGACGTTAACCGGCATTTTCAGGTTAAAAAATAGCAGAGGAATGTTTTTTTTTAAAAAAACGACTATTGACGCCAACACTCACCGACGCTCACTAACGCTGATGCAAACGCAGACGAAAACGCTGTTTTTTGCCTGCCGTTGTTCCCCACGTTTTGCTCATACGCCCGTGTGTATGAGGCCTAAATCCTGCAAACAACACATTTCCTGTACCTGAGACGCTACACTTACTTCACTGTATCTTTAGAGGGAGCCATGGTTATCACACTTGTACACCTTAAAAAGTCTTCTTTCCTTCATCCAGTCCTCCATTACATGGAGACTGGGGTGATTAGTAGTTTACAGAAGGAAGATAACATTGTTACACTACATATTGGCGGACAATACAATTAGGCACACTGGACACACTCTGGGCTCTCTGGGCGTCGGGCAGGAGACACTACTTAGAAAATGTTCTTTTGCAGAGTTTTGTAAGCAGCGTTTATCGGCATCTGCGTTTTTGAGCGTTTTTCTTTTACTTCATTAGCTTCCATTGACTACAAAAAATGCCGGACGCCGATAAACGGCCGTTTACCAGCGTTTATGAGCGTTAATCAGCGTTTATCTGCGTCTAGCGTTTTTTTGTGGTAAGAAGAATGACTTTTGAACGCCAATTCAGGGCTTTCAGATAGCAGCCCAAAAACGCCACTGCTGTTAAACGACAATTAACGTCCATGTGTGTATGGATAACATAAAGGGGTGTTTTTGGGCTGTTAAAAAAATGCCCAAACGACCAAAAACGTTTGTTTATCAGATACAGTGTGCATGGATCCTAAAGCATATGTGACTCTTTTCTGGTGTTATGGCTGTATTAGAAAGTCCTGCAACAATTTAATGAAAGCCTTGCAACGGTTTTCTTGCTATTTCTGACAAATTCAAGTAGTTCTAATGTGTGACACATTTACATTCTGATGCTATGGCTGTGATCAGTTAATTAAGAAATATCTCAAAATAGGTGCTAAGAAAGGTGGAGGTAAATAAGACCTCTTCTATGTTGGAGTAAATTTTGTCATGTGTGAGCATTTAGGGCAATTTGCTGAAACAGGATCAGAGAGAATCTGGAGCAATTACATGTAAGGGGGCAGGGTGACGGGGTGATCATCACATCTTCCATGTTTCTCTCCTGGCTGGGCACCAAGCAAGGGTTACATGAGAGGTCTACCTGTGTTGGGTTCTTCTGGGCTATGCTAGTCACTTTTTACAGGGTCATTTCACTACATATGGGGTACCTTTGCTTTGTGCTGTTTTCCCCAAGTCTGCAATGGGGAACACTTGATCTTAAGGCGGGCCTTTACTCTTAGAGATGAGTGTACACCATGTACATTTGTACTGAAATTGTTCTCCAGTTAACTCTTGGTTCCCTGTGACAATTTACACCTTCTCTGTAGTCTGCATTTTGGAGGGACATACTGAGCTTTGTCCACATCCACCTGTCCAGTGTTTTTCACTACTACTCCCCAGTAGCAGAGTGGGCCCCACCACGCACTTTGCGTTGGCTCCACACGTGCATGTAACTCTTGAACCTCAGTACCTCTCCCGTTGCTCTGGGAGACAGAACGCTGGTGGAAGGAGTGCCAACAGCATCTCCCTCGTTGCTAGAGGCCACTCCACCTATAACAGGTACACGCTATCGATAGGCTGCTGTAAAACTTCCATTACCCTAAGTAACCATTGTGTCTTCACACTACTCCATTCCACACTGATATCTTTATACTCTCGGGGCCTCTCTCTGGGGCTGACCTCAGGGCCTCTCTGGGGGGCCAAACTCCTGTACCTGACCAACGTCCCATATTTATAAATCATAGGATTAGTGGACCGGATCCAGAGAAGAACCCACCAAAAGACCAAAGAACTGGGTAAGGCATTAACTCCTACCCTCCTCCTAGGGACAGCACCTAACTGGCTAATTCAACCTGCTTACATGCACATAGTGACCAATCAGCTTCTAGCATGAGTTAAAGTGGTAGTAAACCCTCCTATCATTTTCAGCCAAGGAAGCTGCCATCTTGGCCTCTGTTTAATCTACAACTGCCATGATGCTGGACATGTGATCAGCTATGACACCAGCCATTGGTTTAGAGCACAACCAATGGGAGTGTTACATTTCCGGCACGCGCCGGAAATGTGACTGGTTTTTAACCTGTTAAATGCAGGGGTTTACTACCGCTTTAAGCTTTGAAAATAAAAGCTAGAAGCTGATTGGTTGCCATGTACAGCTGATCCAGATTCTGACTGCTCCAGTCTTAGTAAATTCCTTTCTTTGTATGAGAAAAAAATCTGCCTGAGGCAATTCTTCAACAGGTTCTTATACACTTTACCTTGAATCTGCAACTAGTTGCACAGGCATGAGGAAGATTTCTGATCTATGTCTTCGGCACTCTTTATAAATTCCACGAACTGTATCTGGCAAGATCAACAGGTTTTTTGTGTACTTGCTAAAAATATTCTTAGCCAAAAGAATAAAAATGAATGCAACCACCACATTAAAGGACTAGTATGCTGCAATATAAGAAGTTGAGTTACAGAATATCTACAAGTCACATGTTCTTTTCTGTACTGTAGCTATCCCAGCTAATTTTCAATGTGGAATATAGCATATCTATTTTGCTAGCATACTAATATTGAACTTAATCCCTGTATTTATAGCTTAGTGCTTCACATATCGGTGGTGATCTCACTGACAGCTGCTGATGACAGCTCCTGTCTAGAAAATGGTCAGGACAAAATCTACATCTTTACAGGTACAGGTCTGCAAGAAATTATACACCATGCTAGTCAACTGTAGTTGTTTTAAATCTCAGGGCTATAGCTATAATTATAACAATTTGTCATTGCTTTAGAAGGCTGTGAAGTATCTGTGATCTCATATATCTGGAAACTGACAAGTGCTATAACACTTGAAGAGGAACTCCAGGTATGTAGGTCCAGCTTGGACCAATGTAACAATGTAGATAGGTTGGACCACCAGAGAAAGCCATAAATTGTTGCTGACATCCCTCGAAATTGAAGATTATGCAAATAAGTACCGTGGCACTTTAAGGGCAACTCAAATATTAAGCCAAAGTTATATAAAATATAAAACTTTATTAGATACATAGGTAAAAAGTTGGTGCATACATCATATTTAAAAGGAGACAGGTCCAGGTATGCATGTAACAATGTATATACTATCCCTCTGGCCCCGTGAAGCTGAAAATCAGTGAAGTAGACACCGCTACTCCAGAGCTCTCCACTTGCTTCCAAGTCACACGCTGAGCAGCTGTCCTGCTGCATTGTGAACACTGTGGTTGGCCGGTCGGCACAGGCAGCCATTCAGAGAATATAAAGCATTCTCTGATTGGATGAGCTGGAGAGAAGGGGCAGTGATATCACACTCTCCACTTGGTCCAATCAGAGAACGCTTTGAATTCATTCAGAAAATACAAAGCATTCTCTGAAAGGCACCCATGCTGTGTGGCTGACCTTCTCTGTTTGAATGCCTTTATTATCATGAATAATTCCTTATTCTTCAATTATTCCGTTTGTAAATGATGAATTTACCTGTATGAAACTTCACACTGCTGTGTCTTGTGGTGCTATTCTTTCCCTCCTTTTTCCGGTCAGGAAGCACTGCAACAGTGCTGCGCCGTGTCACAATGTGAGAAGAATTTGGTGTCATCAAGGATTCTCATCCATGCAGGTTGAGGGGCTTTAGGGCCTGCATCTCAGGAGAGAACTAGCCTTTCAGTTTTCACCAGGATTGTCCAGGTATGTACAGTAAGTCCCAGTATGGTTTCTGGAGCTCAGAGGCTTTATAGAGTCTTGGGTAAGATGAAGCCTTCTACCCTTAGCTCACATCACATCCTGATTACGCTAATATGCACAGCCTTTTTAGTGTAGCAGCTGTATTATTGTGCCTTATTAGTTACTTTATTAGTGGCATCCCCTTTTTATGAATGGCATCTCACCTTATTAGTTACATCCTCTTGTTATGAATGCCATCTCACCAAAATAGTGACATCTTCCTCCTTATGAATGCCATCTCGCCTTATTAGTAGCATCCCCTCCTCATGAATGCCATCTCAACTAATTAGTGGCATCCTCCTCCTTATAAATGGCATCTTGCCTAATTAATGCTATCCCCTCATTATGAATGGCATCTCACTCTATTAGTGACATCCCCTCCATATGAATGGCATCTCACCTTATTACAGGCACCCCCTCCTTATGAATGGCATCTTATCTTATTAGTGGCATCCTCTCCTTATGAATGGCATCTCACCTTATTAGTGGCATCCTCCTCCTTATGAATGCCATCTCACCTTATTAGTGCAATGCGCCTCCTTATGAATGGCACCTTGTCTCATAAATAGCATCCCCTCCTTATGAATGACATCTCACCTTATTTGTGGCATCCTCCTTATGAAATGCATCTCATCTTTTAAGTGGCATCCCCTCCTTATGAATGGCATCTCGCCTCATTAGTGGCATCCCCTCCCTATAAATGGCATCTCACCTCATTAGTGGCATGCCCTCCTTATGAATGCCATCTCACCTTTTTAGTGCAATGCTCCTCCTTATGAATGGCACCTTGTCTCATAAATGGCATCCCCTCCTTATGAATGACATCTCACCTTATTTGTGGCATCCTCCTTATGAAATGCATCTCATCTTTTAAGTGGCATCCCCTCCTTATGAATGGCATCTCGCCTTTTTAGTGGTGTCCCCTCCTTATGAATGACAGCTCACCAAGGAAAACATGTTTGAGCTTGTTTCCTGCTCTATGCAGAATTTGTGGGCAGAGTGATCCACTGCCTGACAAAGTCTGCATTGCCACAGCAGATAGAAGGAGGCAGGGGGAGAGAGAATTGGCATGAAACACAGCAACTACAACATAGGTGTACACTAACCACCAATGTTCCTCTTCAAATAAAGGAACCACTGGCCAGCAATGTAGCCCTCCAGTCCCTGATGACCACCAATGTGCACTCCAGCCCCACTAACCACCAATATGTCCCTTTCAGCCCCCACTGACTACTAATATAATACCCCTCCAGGACTACTGGCCACCAATGTGCTGCTCCAGCCCCAACTGACCATCAATATGGTCCTCCATTTCCCACTGACTACCAATATTCCCCTCCAGCCCCCACTGACCACCAATGTGTCCTTCAGCCCCCATTGACCTTGTATGTACCCCTCCAGCCCCCCACCTTCCCCAATGTTTTTTTTCCTCCATCCTCACCCTGAAACCCCCCTACCCCACTGGCTCCCTCCAACCACCAACATCCTGCGATTTTTTTCTCCCACAGACAATAATGCCAGGCATTTTGTTCCTCACACGGACCACCAACACCAGACATTCCAACAACTGAAAACAACACTGGACATTTTTCCTCCCACCGACCACTAATGTTGAGCATTTTTTGGGACAATTCTTCTTCCCATTGACCTCTGAGTCTGGGGAATTTTTGTACTCTGCTGGTGACAGGCTGCTCTGCTCCCCTGACCTCAGACATTTTTCCTTCCATTGGCAAGCTATGTAAGTGACATATGATATATACTCCCGATCAGTGCAGTCTCTGTGGGGTGTAGTAGTCACATACAGTAAAGGGATGTATCCGCGCTCCTGCTGTGAGGAATGAGTATATGATTCAAATATGGTGGCAAATCACGCTACTAGCTGCTAAGCATATAAGTATACACACCTTACGTTTACAAATATATAGAAAAATGCAGCGCTAGTATCAATACAAACAATATAAACAAATAAAATAAAGATTTCCTCAAAGGATGAAAAAAAAGTCCCGATGCACCTTATGGGATAGTTTGTGGTTTGTAAGGAAAAAAAGGTGGACACCTTAATGTGCACTTTATCCTTACCGCCTATGTATGACATACAGTGCCTTGAAAAGGTATTCAAACCCCTTGAAATTTTTCACATTTTGTCATTTTACAACCAAAAACGTAAATGTATTTTATTGAGATTTTATGTTAGACCAACACAAAGTGGCACATAATTGTGAAGTGGAACAAAAATGATAAATGGTTTTCAAATTGTTTTTACAAATAAATATGTTAAAAGTGTGGCGTGCATTTGTATTCAGCCCCCCCCGAGTCAATACTTTGTAGAACCACCTTTCACTGCAATTACAGCTGCAAGTCTTTTTGGGAATGTCTCTACCAGCTCTGCACATCTAGAGAGTGACATTTTTGCCCATTCTTTGTTGCAAAATAGCTCAAGCTCTGTCAGATTGGATGGAGAGCGTCTGTAAACAGCAATTTTCAAGTCTTGTCACAGATTCTCAATTGGATTTAGGTCTGGACTTTGACTGGGCCATTCTAAAACATGAATATGCTCTGATTGAAACCATTCCATTGTAGCTCTGGCTGTATGTTTAGGTTTGTTGTCCTGCTGGAAGGTGGAAGGTTTTCTTCTAAGATTGCCCTGTATTTGGCTCCATTCATCTTCCCATCAACTCTGACCAGCTTCCCTGTCCCTGCTGAAGAAAAACATCTCCACAACATGATGCTGTCACCACTATGTTTCACGGTGGGGATGGTGTGTTCAGAGAGATGTGCAGTGTTAGTTTTCCGCCACACATAGCGTTTTGCTTTTAGGCCAAAAAGTCTCTGGTCTCCTTTGACCAGAGCACCTTCTTTGACACATTTCATGTGTCCCCTACATGGCTTCTAGCAAACTGCAAACAAGACTTCTTATAGCTTACGTTCAACAATGGTTTTATTCTTGCCACTCTTCCATAAAGGCCAGATTTGTGGATCGCTGCTTCCTAATTACCATGGGCCTCTTGGCTGCTTCTCTGATTAATGCATTGTCAGTTTAGGTGGACAGCCATGTCTTGGTAGCTACGGGGAAAATGTGGAAGCACTGCTACAAAATATCATATGAAACATCGATTCCTATGTGAAAAAGCAAATAAATAAACCGCTAAGATGTGTAACCTAACCTGATGATAAGTCGTCCAATAACACTGGCACATAAAAAGTCCAAATAGCTGATAATCTTGTTAGTTTATATGGTGCACTAGTACATAAACGTGTATAAACAACAAAGAACTAAACCATTCATAAAGTTACCAATAAATAAATAAAAAATGTGTGAGTCTTCCTATAATTCAAGTATTTCCACATAAAGTGTAAGTGACAAATGCTGAAAGAAAAGTGCTTGTGCTGAATAGTGCAAAAAAGAGCAGAATGTAACATCCACTACATGATGGTAAAAGAGGATATAACCCTCTTATACTGTGAGAGTTCTTCCTTATTATATATGTTGCTAGTGCAAATCAAGCGTGTTCCCTCCACCAGGTGAAGTGAAGCCTCACCTCATTAACCACTTACTGACCGCCCGCCGTCACATGACGGCGGCAAAGTGGTTTGATATCACAAACTGCCATCACCTGACGGCGGCTGCGAGATTGCGGATCGTGAGCGTGCGCGTGCCACCGGAGGCGCACTCGCATGCTCACTGTGTTCCGGGGGAGCCAGGGAGCGGGTAGGGTGGATTAGATCTCAGCCGGCTACCCGCGATTGCTCCCCCGCAGGGACAGAACAGAGGTCCGTGTATATAAACACACTGATCTCCATTCTGACAGGGGGAAGGAATGTGATCGTAGGCTCCCTGTATATGGGAGCCGCGATCACTCTCCTCCCCCACTCAGCCCAGCCCCAATACAGTTAGTAACACACACAGGGAAAACAGTTAACCCTTAGAGCGCCCCCTCCAGGTTAACCCCTTCCCTACCAGTGACATTTACACAGTAATCAATGCATTTTTATAGCACTGATCGCTGTATAAATGCCAATGGTCCAAAAAAAGTGTCAGAATGGTCCGACATGTCCGCCGCAATATCGCAGTACCGCTAACAATCGCAGATTGCCGCCATTACTAGTAAAAAATTAAAAAAAATAAAAACACCATAAATTAATTCTCATCATTCGTGAACGCGGCAACTTTTGCACAAACCAGTCACCATAACCAGCAAAAGTGGATGGGGTAAGTGCCGGACCGACCGGCAGACAGTGAGCGAGTGGGGTGGGGGAATTGCCGCCACTGACTGCCTGAGGGGGTGGTTGTTTGCCGCCACCCAAAAGAAAAACTCACCAGCTGCCACTGGTTATAACTCCAGTCCATTTTTTTTTTTGGTCACCTGTGTCCCATTGGGGAGATTTCCTGATACTTCCTGTCATGTAGGCAAAACAGGAAGTGAGAGGAAATGCCTCCAAAGTGAGGGTTGTCACCAGAACTGGTGTCCCCACTGGAAGATCTCTCCTCTCTGGAGAGAAGGCAAAATTTGTCATTTTGTTTTGCTTTCACTTTTGGTGGTTATGGTGAACAGGACAAATGGAGGGTGAACCTCCCTAATGCGGGCACAGCCAGGTGTTCTAATCCCTCTCCTCTCTATCCTAAACTAAAAGGAAAGTTTAGCTTTTAGTACATAAGATGTGGGCCTTTTCACAAGTTCCAAAGTTGGGAAGCAAGCTTCCTTATTAACCAACCCCCTCCCCCCATGCCCAGGCAGCCAGTCAAAGACAGCAGCGGGTACACCTGTATTAACATTCCTCTATGTAGTTTCCAGGCTGGCAGACCCTCCCAAGTCCAGGAATTGTTCTTCCAGCCTTCCACTTCCATCTGCACACGTCACACACCTTCCAGCTGCTTACAAGTGGTCCCTCACCTCACTCTGACCTCGCTCCTTTACCTGCCCGAGAGACATCAGTACAACCAATGAGCAGCGGAGAAGGCAACCCGCCGCCAATCACAGCTCCGGTGGGCGTCTCTTCAGTGCCCAGCACACCTGCCGCTCTCCCGCCCCCTCCAGCGCACCTGGGGAGCAGATGGGCGGGGCGTACAGGTAGAGGGCGGGAGTAAGACGTTCTGATTATTTGTGAACTAGCTCCGCTCCATCCGTGTCGGTGGGATCGCTGAGCAGCTCGCAGTCCGTCCAATGGGATGAGAGCTGGCAGGTGCAGGGTTCCCTCCAGTGACGTGTGATAGGCTCCCTGTGCTACCTGTACACTTCCCAGGACTGGCTCAGTCAGTGCTCGTCTCCTGTCACCTCCTGGATCTACGGACACACGGCGACCATGACTGCTAGGAACACCTAACACACCTGGCTGGCCGGGGAGCTCCGAGCGGCACACAGGGCACGCCTTCCTCTATGGTGCTCTGTCCCCTCCTGTGACAAAGACACGCCGAGCACTGCTGACACAGGTGAGGAGCGGCCTTCTGGGCATCCATTGTACGGGGCCAGTGTGGGGGCAACTAATGGCAAGGGGCAGTGTGTGTGCGGGGACAGGGCACCTCATTCTAGAAGATTGTCACCTGTCCCTGGAAATGTCACCTCCTCAGTGCTCTGCTACAAAGTGCTCACCCCCATATGTGGTGCCCTTCATTACACCCCACACTGAGGATCTTCACCCCCATATGTGGTGCCCTTCATTACACCCCACACTGAGGATCTTCGCCCCCATATGTGGTGCCCTTCATTACACCCCACACTGAGGATCTTCACCCCCATATGTGGTGCCCTTCATTACACCCCACACTGAGGATCTTCACCCCCATATGTGGTGCCATCCATTACACCCCACACTGAGGATCTTCACCCCCATATGTGGTGCCCTTCATTACACCCCACACTGAGGATCTTCACCCCCATTTGTGGTGCCTTTTATTACATCCCACACTGAGGATCGTCACCCCCATTTGTGGTGCCTTTTATTACATCCCACACTGAGGATCGTCACCCCCATATGTGGTGCCGTTCATTACACCCCACATAGAGGATCTTCACCCCCATATGTGGTGCCCTTCATTACACCCCACACTGAGGATCTTAACCCCCATATGTGGTGCCATCCATTACACCCCACACTGAGGATCTTCACCCCCATATGTGGTGCCCTTCATTACACCCCACACTGAGGATCTTAACCCCCATATGTGGTGCCCTTCATTACACTCCACACTGAGGATCTTCACCCCCATATGTGGTGCCCTTCATTACACCCCACACTGAGGATCTTAACCCCCATATGTGGTGCCCTTCATACACCCCACACAGAGGATCAGCCGAATTTAAAGACAATTATCTTTCCTTCTTTTTTTTTCCTCTCTACATCTCCATCTCACATTTAAAATCTCTCTCTCTCTCTCCCCCCTTTTTTGTTCTCTCTGTCTCTCTTCCTCTCTCGCACGCTCGCTCTTCCTCTCTCGCGCGCTCGCTCTTCCTCTCTCGCGCGCTCACTCTTCCTCTCTTTCTCACTCGCTCTTCCTCTCTTTCTCACTCGCTCTTCCTCTCTTTCTCACTCGCTCTTCCTCTCTTTCTCACACTCTCTCTCTCTCGTCTCTTTCCCCTATGCTTCTTTTTTTCTTTCTCACTCTCTCTTGCTCTCTTTATCTCTTGCTTTCTCTTGCTCAGTCTTTTCCTATTTATCCCTTCTCTCTCTTTTATAAACCTATCCTTTTTTTTTACTATATATCTATTTACAGTGTGTATATATGTATATATTAAAGTGCTGTATCTAAGATGTTGCAGGTAGGGACTTCACCATCTCCTGCAGTGAATATGACATGATGCTGTGTTGCGCCATGGCCCCTGGGACATTATCAGGAACAAACAGGCTTAGATACGCCACTTTAGCAGCAGCGACAGTATAAGTGACGTCCTCTACCACTTCAGGGATGGACGTTGTAGAATCTATGTCGTGAAATTATATATGTATATATGTGTGACATTTATCTATATATCATTTTTTTTTCCTATCCAAATATTTTCTCTCTCTTCCCTATTTATCCTTTTCTGACTCGTTCTCTTTCGTTCTCTATTTCTCTCGTTCTCTCTCACTCTTTCTTTTTTTCTTCGTATCCCCTTTCTCTGCTCTCTCTCTCTCACACTCTTTCTCT
>BLSH010241805.1:3221709-3232503 GCA_018402905.1 Glandirana rugosa
AAACCCCAAAAATGAATTCTCATCATCCGTAAACGCGGCCACTTTTGCGCAAACCAATCAATAAACGCCGATTGCGATTTTTTTTATCGCAAATATGAGGAAGAATATAAATCGGCCAAAAACGGTGAAAAAAAATGTTTTTTTATATTTTTTTTTTGGATTTGTATTTTAGCAAAAAGTAAGAAATTTGGGTTTTTTTGCAAAATTGTCGCTCTTCTTTTGTTTATAGCGGCGATCAGAAATGACGCAGAGGTGATCAAATACCACCAAAAGAAAGCTCTGTTTGTGGGAAAAAAAGGACGCCAATTTCGTTTGGGTACAACGTCGCACGACCGCGCAATTGTCAGTTAAAGCGACGCAGCGCCGAATCGCAAAAAGGGCTCCGGTCCTAAAGCTGGAAATCCTTCCGGTCCTTAAGTGGTTAAAGACTAAATCTTATCTGACATTTGCTGCTTACACGTAAAAATCCAGTATTTTCTGCTAGAAAAAGACTTAGAACCCCCAAACATTATATATTTTTTTTTAGCAGAGACCCTAGAGAATAAGATGGCGGTTGTTGCAATCTTCTATGTCACATGGTATTTGCGCAGTGGTCTTTCAAACGCAATTTTTTTTTTTGGAAAAATGACACTTTCAAAAAAGAAAACTAAACAGTGGTGTTAGACCAATTTTTTTTTTTTTTTGTATTTGTAAGATGTTACGCTGCGAGAACCGTGAGAGAATCATGAACTTTATTCTAAGTGAAAAAACTGTGATTCTCATTTTGGCCAGAATCGTGCAGCTCTAGTACACACGAAGAAAAGGAGGAGCCAAGAACGCCGGGGAGGATTCGGGCTGCTCTGTGCAAAACTACTGCACAGAGCAGGTGAGTATAACACGTTTGTTATTTCAATTTTAAAAAAAATAGACATTAGTAACACTTTAAAGTAATATTAACCAATTCAGCCCCGGAAGGTTTCACCCCTTTAATGACCAGGCCATTTTTTTGCGATACGGCACTGTGTTGGTTTAACTGCCAATTGTACGTTCATGCGACGCTGTACCCAAACAAAATGTATGTCCTTTTTTCCCCCACAAATAGAGCTTTCTTTTGGTGGTATTTGATCACCTCTGCGGTTTTATTTATCAACAAAAGAAGGCCGACATTTTTGAAAAAAAAAAAAAAATATGTATTCTGCTACAAATTTTTGGCAAAAAATCCCAAATAAGCTTATATTGATTGGTTTGTGCAAAAGTTATCGCATCTACAAACTATGGGATATTTTTATGGCATTTTTATTTTTACTAGTAATGGCGATTGCGGCGGACAAATCTGACAGTAAGTGACAATTTCTGGGGACCAGTGACAATAACACAGTGATCAGTGCTAAAAAAAAACACAATCACTGTACTAATGGCACTAGCAGGGAAGGGGTTAACATCAGGGGCAATCAAAGGGCTAAGTGTGCTCCTAGGGAATGATTTATAACTGTGTGTGGGATGGCTTAACTGCTTAGCAGAAACACCAAATCTCCATTTTCCTCTCTGACAGAACGGCGTTCTACCTCTCCTGAGAACGATCAACTGGTCCAATCACAGCGGGAGAGGGTCGGCGTCAGCGCTTGCCTTAGACTCCGAAGAGGCAACAATGTACAGATTTGTTGTTTCATGCAGCTGGGCTGCCCTGCTGCAGTAAATGTGCAGTGGGCGGTACAGAAGTGGTTAAAGCTCTGTTATTTTGTTTAAAAATAACAAACATGTTCTACTTACCTGCTCTGTGCAGTGGTTTTGCACAGAGCAACCCAGATCCTCCTCTTCTCCGGTTCCTCGCCGGCACTCCTGGCCCCTCCCTCCTGCCGAGTGCCCCCACAGCAAGCAGCTTGCTATAGGGGCACCTGAACAGGCTCGCTCTTGAGCCACTGCTCTGTGTGTCCATTCAGACACAGAGCTACGGCTCAGCCCCCCATCCTCTCCTCAGCCAATGAGGAGGGAGAGTCCCAGGACAGCCGAGGCTCTCGTGCACATCAGTGGATCGAGATTGGGCTCAGGTAAGTATTAGAGGGACTGAGGGGGGCTTCTGTACACAGAAGGTTTATTATCTTAATGCATAGAATGCAACTTCTGCCGTTTTAGAACCACTTTAAGCTTTGATAATAAAACCTGGAAGCTGGTTACTATGCAGTGCTGTACTAGACTCTATGTGCACCACTTTTAGTAAATCTCCCTCTACGTTTCTTCTGCTTTAAAAATCCTGCGTGATTGCCATTTTTTCTAAAATAAAGGATATATATATATATATATATATATATATATATATATATATATATATATATACATACATACATACATACATACATACATACATACATACATACATACATACATACATCTGAACTAGAGGCCCTTCTTTACTTGCCATTTGTTTCCCATTTTAACCACTTGCCGATCGCCCGCCTTCGCCTGTCAGCGGAAGCTGATGGCGGCCCTGAGATCGTGAGCATGCGCGCCACTGGAGGCACGCTCACTGTGTTCCGGGGGAGCCAGGGAGCAGGTAGGGCAGACTCGATGCCCGCCAGCTACCCGAGATCGCTCCCCTGCAATGACAGAATGGGAGTCCGTGTATGTAAACACACACACAATTTTTTTTGGATATGTATTATAGCAAAAAGTAAGAAATATTGTTTTTTTTTTTTTTTTTTTTTTTTTTCGCTCTTTTTTTTTGTTTATAGCAGTGATCAGAAATGATGCAGAGGTGATCAAATACCACCAAAAGGAAGCTCTATTTGTGGGAAAAAAGGACGCAAATTTTGTTTGGGTGCAATGTCGCACGACCGCGCAATTGTCAGTTAAAGCGACACAGTGCCGAATCGCAAAAAGTGCTCTGGTCCTAAAGTGGGAGATCCTTCGGGGGCTGAAGTGGTTAAACACAGTTAGTGAAATACAAAACATGGTTCCTATTCTGCAGGAAGTTTCCAGTATATAAATCAACAGTATATAGGTTAGACTTTTATGATATTCTTTAATGGCATGTTAATGATATGACTTGCCTGCTTCGGGCTGTTTACAAGAGTAAACAGTTTGCAATGTTTTAATTGCAGGTTATTTGTTAGCTGCACAAAGACGTTTCTTGTAACTTTGCAGAAGATCATCTCTAAGATAAATTGCCATGTATCTTGAAAGCAGAAGGCAAAGTGTCTACTTTTTTTAATATTCAAAAATATGTATACATTATAATACAAACTTTCATTAGGGTCCTTTCACCGTTCAGGTCTGCCTGTTGGTTTTTTAGGTGGAACTGAACGGACGCTCCATTAACCTCTATGGAGCAACGGATGTCAGCGGCGACATGTCTGCTGACATCCGCCGCTCTCCGATACAATCCGGTCTGCTACATCCAGATGGATGGAAACTGATGACTGATCAGATGATTGGGAACAAATCAGAATTCTTAACCATGCTTAGTTAAGAGACCATTTGTTTCCAAAATGGAATGGAAGGTGGATTAAAGTGATACTAAAGGTGTTTTTAAAAAAAAAAAAAAATAACAAACATGTCATACTTGCCTCCTCTGTGCAAAGGTTTTGCACAGAGCAGCCCCGAACCTCCTCTTCTGGGGTCCCTCGCCGGCGCTCCTGGCTCCTCCTCCACATCGAGCACCCCCGCGGAGGGCTGCTTTCCATGAGGGCACTCGTGCGGGCGCACTCCCGAGTCCTGCTGCTGCATCCATTGACACGGACAGCAGGGCTCTGCCTGGCCCCCCAGCTCCTGTGTCACTGGATTTGATTGACAGCAGCGGGAGCCAATAGCTCCTGCTGCTATCAGTCTATCCAATGAGGACCCAAGACAGTGGCTAGAGCTGCAGGGCTCATTCTCATCAATGGAACGATCAGGCTCAGGTAAGTAAAAGGGGGATCTGGGGGGGCAGCACAACAAAAGGTTTTTCACCTTAATGCATTCTATGGAGACTTTACAACTCCTTTAATATTACCCAGATAAACTATGCACAATATAATATGTATGTTAAATAGCAACAATATCTAAAAATGTAAGTAATACACCGTCAGCAGCCATGTTCCCAAAAGAAGACAATTTATTGCACAAAAATTAAAAACATACTTACCCCCATTAAAAACTTACCTACCAGGGATCCACAGTTGCATACATACAGTATACATACATTGTAAAGACGTCATATTTGTTGCCTAAATGGAGCATGAATAACTATTGTGATATGGATATTCCAGCATTTATAGGTCTACCTGAAGCCATGTGACATGGGGGTACCATCCTCAAAGCTTCAAGTTTTATTCATGGATGAACCAATGAAGTATCTTTGGAAAATAGATTGGGTTATCTTGCCATAGTACTAAGTGGTCTGAGATTCGAAGGACCCAGCAAGCTATGAGCCTGAATCTGTGTCCATAACACTCCACTCGGGCAATGAATTTGTCTTGATGTGGTCTTTTTGCTTGTTTATGTCGTACATTTATACAATATGTAGAGGTGCCCTGGGGCGTATTTGAGGAAATATACTTTATTAGCTGTATGTCTTTACAATATGTATTTATGAAACTGAGAATCTGTGGTGGGTGGGTTTTTAATGGGGGTAGGTATACTAGCTTTTTTTTATTTTACACGGTATGTACTTTATTCGTGGTAGTCCAGTAGTAGTTGTTAATGTTGGTTCATAGTTTTTTCTACTGCAGACTCCGGATAGATAAGTGGTTTAGAGGCCTTTTTTCTAGTGTTGAATAGATTAACATTCTCTTGGCATGGAGCATTGTGCTTGGGAACGATGGTCTACAGATTGCAGTCAGATTATATATCCAAACATGACCAAGAAGCGGATTGCTCAGAAAAAACCTGGCAGAAGTTCATGAATAGACTGATGTTTGTACAACCAGGGTACCCATATATAGTGCGAAACCCATCTGGCCCCTGCCGAACCAGACAAATTTCGATCCATGTATGGTTCGAAACAGGTTTACAGTTTATGGCTAAAGCCCAGTCACCATAATCTGGATCTGGTCCCGCTCTAACAATGGATTTTAGGAGTAGCCTTGTTTTTAGAACAATTGAATTGAGCAGTTCTATTTTTTTGTTTTTCAATGGTTAACAACATACACAGTTGGTTTATTTATAGAAATCAGTTACAGGTAAAGAAATGTGTACATAGTACAAGAATTAAAGCCAAGGCAAACAAATCATTTCACAGATAAGAAAATATATTGCATATAAGGAATTAGATATTCTTTGCAGCAATAACTTGTAATGACAGCAAGTTGCATTAGTTTCCATTTTATTTTTTACTATGGGCTTAAGCTAGTCATACACTAGTATAATTTTGTTCCAAATGTGTTTATTTAAAATTTTTCCAATTGTTAGAGCAGTGGTTCTCAACTCCTGTCCTCGGGACCCACTAACAGGCCAGGTTTGCAGGATAACTGAAATACATCACAGGTGATATCATTTGCTGCTTAGTGATTGCAGTATTCTAGTCTTCATCTCCCCAAGGTAATACTTAAAATCTGGCCTGTTGGTGGGTCCCGAGGACCGGAGTTGAGAACCACTGTGTTAGAGGGATCAAATTGACAGACGTTTTCAACAGCGGTGGTAAGAAAATTTGAAGGAACAGGGTTTTTGTATGGTAAAGTTCATTAGTTCCAAAATCACATGTTTAAAGCATATGAACTTTCAAAATACATTTCTCAAATCAACCAATCTACTGAGAAAATTTGTAAGAATTTTTGTTTGAATGTCCGTACAAACATTTGTGTAAAAATCTACTAGTATATGGCAAGTTTTAATCAGTAAAGCAGTGTAAGGAGTTGTGAGAATATGCAAAATTTAGTAACCCATGACTAACAAACAGCTCATAAAGGGGCCCTGTCATAGAAAACCAAAAAAGTTGCTACAGGTATAACATGCAGGCGCCTAGATGGACTGTACCTGCACATACTTGTAGTAGTCTCCCAAAACTTCTCACCATGGATGAATCCACAGACGTTCTCACATGGGAAGGTTCAGCTGTTCCTGATGGGAAAACTTGCCTGATCCTTCTTGCCTGACGCACAGTTGATGCAAGCAATGTGCCAGTAGGAATGTGTAGGGGGTATGGTTTAGTGGCAAGTTTGAACACTACCAAGAAAGTATGGGGGGTTTTTTACCTTGCAGAGCGGCCTTGTATAATCATGACAGGTTTTAGAGGCTGATGCAGGTGTATACACACAGTACACCTCTGGGTGCTTGTACTTTATACCTGCAGAAGCTTGTGCATCCTTTTTTGTGACTTGCACCCAAATAGGTGTTTATAAAACAAAAATACTCAGACATAGATATCTCATACATAAATACAATTCATAAATGAGGGCAGTTAGTTGATTTAGAAGTAAGTGGCAACATACTGCAAGAATAGTGATTCAGCTTCAGCTTCTTGGAACCACCTCAGATACCTGCTCCTGTGCTAAACATTGCTTCTACATAAGTCAATAACTGTCGGCTGTATACCAGGGCACATAAGATCCTTTTATAAGATATTTTAACATGTGTTTAATTAATGAATGCCCCTTGGGCCCTCACTGTCTTTATCTCTCTCCAAAGCCTGGCTGTGGCCAGAATGAGAGTTGGGCAATGGGAAGAGCAACATCAGCTGTAAAAATTGGCACCCTGCCATATATACTGAAGGAATTACTTTGCACATATCTTAATTCTTCTTGCACTGCAATAAGGCTGTTCATTTATCTTCGTAGTGAGTACGGTGAAATGAAGGCAGCCATTACTGATCTCTCCTTCTGAAGAATTCTAGTTTACTGGCTGTCATGTTGATATAATGGCCTCCAATATTTTGAGGCATTGATCAGGAAGTATGCATATCATTGTTATCTTGCATGCCTGTTATGTCTACAAAAGCTTATAAACCCAAGACAGTAACTAGAAATGGCAACCCCCATATTTCTTCCAGTATTGGTTCAGTTAAAGGTCATTATTACATTCTGTGGTATCCCTGGCTTTAATGTTTATACCACAGAATACAAGGTATCTACTGCAAGTAGTATGGCCAGATGTACCTACCTGGCTGTAAAATATTCCAAGAAAGTAGCCCCATAAATTCCAAGGTTCTTATAGATGTCCAGTGCTCCTGATCTGAATAATTTTAAAGTAACTAACTAAACAATATCCTTATTCTCCAAAAATAATAAATAACCATCAACTGTGTTATCGGGTCGTAATCTATTTTTCATTAAATCCTTTCATTCTGTGTTTTTCTGCCTCATTTTAACATCTTCAGCAAGGTCCCTAAAGTCTATTTTTTTTCCCCTTCATTCCCTTATGTTTGGAACTAGTTATACAAGTTAGGTGCAGTCATGTGCACTGCTGTACAACAAATTCAATAGTCCAAAGTTCCTAGTTCATCTCAGGAACAAGCAAGAGAGGGTGGCTACGTTCCTACATACAGTGGAACCATGGAGAACGAACTTAGCCACCCTCTAACAGGAAGTGCAAAAAAAGGATTTGCAGGAGGCTGAGAGCAATAGAAGGCACTTTTTGAGCTAAAGTATAACTAAAGGCAAAACTTTTTTTTTTTTTTAGTTTTGGATAGAGTGGAGATTGATTAGAGCCCCTGTCAGGTTTTTTGCTGTCTGTGCTCAGTTAAGTAGATTCACCTTCTCTATTTGTCCCATTTTCTTTTATCATTGAAAGTGAAAGTAAAAGAAAATCCCAAATTTTTGGTTGTCCCCATAAAATTAATAGAGGGGAAATCTTTCAATGGGGACACTAGTTCTGGTGACCTGGGGTCCCCAAGGAATTCCTTTAATTTTCAGTGATTTCCCCTCATCTTCTGTTTTGCTATTGGAAAGGAAGTGAAGGGAAATGTCCACAATGGGAGACAGATGGAGAGAAAAAAAAAACTCTGACGGGGGTTACAATACTCTATCCAAAATGAAAGAAAAAAAGTTTTGCCTATAGTTCCACTTTAAGAAAAAAAAAAATATATATATATATAATTTTTTTTTTTTTTTTATAAGTGTCTCTGTGTACTGCAAGACCGAAGACAGCCCCGTTTGATATGGGGCTACCACTGTTAATTTTGACAGCAAATTTCAATTCAGCTTTAGTCTTAATCATAAGACTAATATGCCATTTTAGTTTTAGTCCAATTTTAGTTACAGTATCTGCAATTTTTTTTAGTCGTATTTAGTTGACTAAATCTGCAGTACATTTTAGTCGACTAAAATGCCTTACATTTTAGTCAAATAAAATCTAATGGGTTTAGTTAAATTGAAATGTATTTAAGCATTTCTCTAGAATTTCCGAACTTATTATATACTCCTGAAGTAAAAAATTCTCATATGTTATTATATATGGTATTAAGGTTTGAACAAACACAGATTTAGTCACTATGGATGGTCTGAGGAGTCCTGTAAAGCACACAGTGATCTGGACGTGGTCTGAGGAGGCCTGTATTGCACACAGTGCTCTGGACAGTGGTATGAGAGGCCTGTAATGCATGGTGCTCTAGACGGTGGTCTGAGAGGCCTGTAATGCTGCACAGCGCTGGAGGGTGGTCTGAGGGGAGGCTTGTAATGCATAGTGCTCTGGATGCAGGTGGTAAGAGGAGGCCTGTAATGCGCACAGTGTTCTGAGGAGGCCACAGTGTTCTGGACGGTGGTCTGTGGAGAGGCCTGTAATGTACACATGTAAACACACTTACAGTGCTTTGCTCTGGATGGTCGTGAGTGAGGACTCTTGTCGGGAGGCCTGTAATGCACAGTGCTGCTCTGGACACTCATTTGAGGAGGCCTGTAATGCACACAGTGCTCTGGACGGTGGTCTGAGGAGGCCTGTATTGCACACAGTGCTCTGGACAGTGGTCTGAGAGGCCTGTAATGCTGCACAGTGCTGGAGGGTGGTCCTGAGGGAGGCTTGTAATGCAAAGTGCTCTGGGTGCTGGTGGTAAGAGGAGGCCTGTAATGCACACTGTGCGCATTACAGGCCTCCTCAGAGCACTGTGTTCTGAGGAGGCCACAGTGTTCTGGATGGTGGTCTGAGGAGAGGCCTGTAATGTACACATGTAAACACACTTACAGTCAGGACTCTTATCAGGAGGCCTGTGATGCACAGTGCTGCCCTGGACAGTCATTTGAGGAGGCCCGTGATGCTGCACAGTTCTAACTGCTAAGCATGGAGCTCTGTGGAAACCAAAAGTTCACAAGGGTAAACGTCCCTCCCTCACATTTTCGTTTTGTTTTCGTCCGTTAACGAAAACGGAATTGATTTTCATCATAGTCAGTGGACGAAAACGTTGTGTACTTTTTTTGTTTTGTGTTTGTGACTGTAAAAGGGCCGCTGACAAAAATTTTGCCAAAAATGTCTTTGTTTGATGCATTATTCTCATAGTTTAGAATTGGCATGCTCTTTTACTAGTGCCCGCGCGCACACACACACCCCTCAGCTGAGACATTGCTGTCAGACATTTGATTGACCTGCAGTGGTATGATGTTGGATAAAACTGTACAGAAAGGGGGACTGTATTGTGTATTGGCTATTGGGCAAGTAGAACGTTTTAATAAAATTTAACTTTATTTTACTAAAGGAAGTTCTAACAGATGGCCTTGCATCATACTATCACATGACTGTGTTATTACCCCATATCATATATACTTGTGTTCACGATGTATGAATTCTTGATACAGTTCCAGAGGAATGAACATGTTTGTTAGAATGATGGCAGCAGGAATCCAGTTGTTAGTCATTAGTCGTTCTCTCTATGCCATGTCTTGAAGAGAATTATTACTGACTAGTTCTCAGTTGATTTGTTTTGCTTCTCTGGGCGTTACGTTGTCAGCAGAGTGTTACTAAGTGAACCAAATGTATAGTCGAAACCAAAATCAACTGCGTTTTATCTGTCCATCTCTGTATCTGTGTGTTCCTTCAGGGAATTTACTCAACACACCCATCTCCACTGTACTCGCTGATTAAAATGTCAGAGACACTTTACACAACCGCTTTGTTCCACTTAATGCAGACCTGACACCCATGACCTAATGTGTGACATTGGTCATCTACGGGACCGACCTGTAGATATGATTTATAACTCTGCCATAAATGGAATTGATTTATTTATTGCAAACTGCAATTTTTCACCTGGTAGAAAATGCTTTGCTCTGAGTCTTTTCAATTGTGCCTCTTTTTTTTACTGAAGTACTTCATCCCAGATTACACTTTAAAGAGAACTTTTGTCCATGGAGGCTGACGAAATGGGTTTACTTTACAGCAAATATAAACTGAAAAGCAAAAATTCAGTATATTGCATCTTAACAGTACTTAGATGTGGTGGCTGCCTTCATTTTTTCCGGAATTTATTATTTTCACCTAGAGATCCTGCAAATAACACACTTCCTGTCACTGGGTGGCTATGCTCACTCCCCCACTATATCTGTGGAAGAAGCCATGGTTGTCACCCATGCTGGTCTTCAAACATGTGTCTCTTGTATGTACAGGTCGTTAATGTCTTTTATGTACATCTGGTCGAAGATAGAAGTCGGACAAGTCAATTTGAAACATTCCCCTTCCATCTTCGACTAAGACAGACGAGGTCAAAACTATGTATAGGAATTGTAAATAGAAGGAAGACAATTGAAGAGGAGGTGGGGTTGGGAACTACATTATCCCTACTTCTTTCCCTGTGTACAAACTTCTGGTCGTACCCACTGTTGGTACCGAAGAAGGTGTCTATATCACCCCCTCACTCGTATCGGTGGGTCACTGTCCTTCACACAATAAACGTCCTAGAGATCCACTTTTATTATTTAA
>BLSH010241805.1:3237753-3251772 GCA_018402905.1 Glandirana rugosa
TTTTTTATTTTTATTTATAAATTACGTATAGTTAATACTTTATAAGTATAAAAAAGTATTATTTGCCATAAATCAGTTTCCAGAATGTTATTTTATATCAAGAAACCCTAGTCTGCACGATCCCAAAGAACTATATTTTATTGTAAGACCTTTGACTAAATACCGTTTATTATGAAAAAATATGAATATTTCATAATTGATATGCATTAAATATTTATTTTTATTTTTTTTGTCCTAAGAGGAGACATTCTGTAACCATTCATTTTTGACATTTTATCGCAAATGAAGAATGAAGGAATTAAGTCCTGTTTGTGCCTTTTTATAAGAAGGAAAGTAAGTTCCTTCCCTCAAAAAACCATTGGCACAATAATTTTATTATGATTTAGAATCTCTATGAAGAATCACCCTCTTAAAATGCACTTTGAACCGGAATATGTTGGTAGTCTTCTAGTTGTGTAATTGAGGGGCTGCTTTTGTATTATAAAGAAAACAAAAAAAAAAACTTTTGATCAAATGTTTTGTAATTGGCATCTCTTGATAAAAGTGAATGCTGTAATGCAACTGTTTTAATAGATATTAAAAATTTAAAAAAACATTTTTGGTAGTTGAAAATCGTTATTTTTAGCCATATTGAAAGCCGATCTCCAGGCAGATATAAAAAATAAAAAACGTGTACATGTACTTGAATTTGTCTCAGTATTAGCCTCTGTATAACAGCTCTCAGACTGGAAGGGAGAGCAGCAGCACTAGCAGCCAACTAAGCACTACTGCAAACACACGTGCTAACAGGGAACATACTGACAAAAAGGCCAATGTGAACAGTGTTGAATTTTTGCTGCTCTTTCACTGTCCAGTCACAAGTTGGAAGCAGGAAGATGACTCAGCTATGTTGCTTAACTACAGCAGAAGAAATCGGGTCACAGGCCTTGCTGTCTAGTCTAAGAAAGCTGTGTACATCTCACGAATGGATAGACACAGATAGAAGTTTTTGAAAGGTAAACACCTCCTGTATGCATTTCATATGCATATTTAGCTGTTTGCCTGGAACATAGCTTTAAGCATGGATAATACTGTATATCCTATTACATGCATACCTTCTACTAATATTCACGCTGAGAAAAATTACTTAAAGTTGTCTTAAAGTTACCCATATCTATTTTTTCTTTTTTGTTTTATAAACTCTAATTTTACCTAATTCTAAATTAGGTAAATTCTAATTAGTATTTGCCTGTCAGTTATACATATAATAGATCCATGCAGGTAATCCCCTCCAGCTGCTCCTCTTTTACTAATCAGGTCAAAGTTATAATGCAGAGGGTATAGGACATAGAGGAGCACACTGTAACTTCTTGAAAAAATGGGACTGCCCTTATGGCTATTTCATTTCGTAGATATAAGACCCTCCACACAGTTCTGAATTTGAACGATAGTATACAAAATATGGGAGCTACCAATGCTTACTTGAGGGTGAAGGTACATGCTTTGGGGCTGTCATTGTTATCTTCCTTACTAAAGCCTGCCATAGAAGGTTCAAATTTGAACCATGTATGGGCAGGCTGAATGTACCCAAGTTGATCAACCAATCAACTTCCGTACAACCAGCCTGTCAAATTATAGCCACTAGCAGTAATGCATTAAGGTGAAAAACTTTAGAGCCTTTTCACACTGGGGCCGCCTGAGCATTAGCGGTTAAGCGTCGCTAGTTTAGTGGCGCTTTACCACTGTTATAGCGACGCTTTGGCACCACTATTCGGGCAGCAGCGGGCCACTTTTAACCCCTAAGAAGGGGTTAAAAAGGGGGCAAAAGCGCCGACACGCGGCGCTTCCGAAGCGGTGTGCCGGCGCTACCCATTCATTCCAATGGCAGGGGTGGTGGAGGAGCGGTGTATACATTGCTCCCGCACCACCCCAAAAATGCTGCTTGTTTTGTTTACTCTCCTGCAAGCGCGCCACCCTAGTGTGAAAGAGCACACTGAGTTTAATTGAGGCGCTTTACAGGCGCTATTTTTAGCTAAATAACGCATGTAACATGCCTCAGTGTGAAAGGGGTCTTAAGGCTTTAGAACCATGTTAACAAAACACAAAAGTCATTTTACTGTAATTATATTGCACATAATGTGTATGGGCATAAAGGGGTTGTAAACCCTCAATCTTTTTCACCTCACCTTCACATTCTATGCATTGAGGTGAAAAACCTCCTGTAGTGCACCAGCCCCCCAGAGCCCCCCTAACCCAGTCATTCCAGTGCCAGGGATGAGCACACCCGCTCCAGCCTGTGTCTTGGATCCTGATTGGATAGATTGATAGCAGCGCAGCCATTGTCTGCCGCTGCTGTCAATCAAATCCAATGATGCGGTAGTCGGGGCGGGGCTGAGTCCTGCTGTCTGTGTCAATGGACGCAGCAACAGGACACGTCGGGGCACTCGATGCGAGGAGGAGCCAGGAGCGCCGCTGAGGGACCCCAGAAGAGGAGGTTCGGGGCTACTCTGTGCAAAATCACTGCACAGAGGAGGTAAGTATAACAGGTTTGTTATTTAAAAAAAAAAACTGAACCTTTACAACCCCTTTAATGTGTATGTCCAGATATTACCCACATTTACTCTTAAACCTTTCAGGCCCCACACTTTTAAAGAAGGGCCAGTTAACCGGCCTTCAGATGTTACAAGGGGCAGACTGAGGCCAATTGAAGTTGAATATTCCTCAGCATCAGTGGTCGGTGGGAGTAAAAAATGTCTCAGGGGTGTGGTCAGTGGGAGGAGTTGTAAACTATGACTTAGCACTTGTAGCCATTAAGGTGGAGGAATAATGACATCTTCTGTGTTAGTAGAAGAAACTATGTCCCATTGTTGGTATCAGTGGGGGGAATAGTGTCTTATCATTGATATCAATAGGAGGATAAGCGCCTTATCATTCGGAGGAATAGTGCCCCATTGTTGGTATCTGTGGGAGGATTAGCGCCCCAATCTTGATATCTGTGGGAGGAATAGTGCCCCATTATTGGTATCTGTGGGAGGAATAGTGCCCCATTGTTGGTATCTGTGGGAGGAATAGTGCCTCATTGTTGGTATCTGTGGGAGGAATAGTGCCCCAAGGCTGGTATCTGTGGGAGGAATAGTGCTCCATTTTTGGTATTAGTGGGAGAAATAGTGCCCCAACCTGGGTATCAGTGGAAAGAATAGTTTCCCTCCCTGGTAGGATTGGGAGGAGTAGAGCACTATCGTTGATATCTGTGGGAGGAATTATGCTTCATTGTTGATGCCAATGGAAGGAATTATGCCCCATCAATGGTGTCAGTGGGAGAAATAGGGGTTGATTTACTAAAGGCGAGTAGACTGCAAGTGCAGTTGCTCCAGAGCTTCATAAACGAGGTAAAGTTTCATGTGCAAAGATTACCCAACCACGTGCAAGGAAAATGGAAAAAAAAAACAGCATTTTGCTTGCACATGATGATGGAAGTCAGCAGAGTTTCTGCTCATTTACTAAGCTCTGGAGCAACTGTATTTTGCAAAGTGCACAGTCTATTTTCCTTTAGTAAATCAACCCCATAGTGTCTGATCAGTGGTGTAAGTGGGAGGAATTGTGCCCCGCTGTTAAGGTCAGTGGTAAGCATATTGCATCAGGGGCCATTTAAAGACAGGGAATGGGCTGTACAGAGAGGTTGAGTTTTGTAGTGTTGTCAGCTCAAACAGAAGCACACTGGATTTCTGGTAGATGTTTTTTTGTACAGCATTTATTTCAAGGGATAAAACAAGGGGAAATGTTCATATACAGTATCTCACAAAAGTGAGTACACCCCTCACATTTTTGTTAATATTTTACTATATCTATTCATATACAGCTTGTATAACAGTGTAAATTTGCTGTCCTCTCAAAATAACTCAACACCCAGCTATTAATGTCTAAACTGCTGGCAACAAAAGTGAATACACCCCTAAGTGAAAATGCCCAAATTGGGCCCAAAGTGTCAATATTTTGTATGGCCACCATTCTTTCCAGCACTGCCTTAACCCTCTTGGGCATGGATTTCATCAGAGCTTCACAGGTTGCCACTGGAGTCCTCTTCCACTCCTCCATGACAATATCACGGAGCTCGTGGATGTTAGAGTTCTTGCGCTCCTTCACCTCCCGTTTGAGGATGCCCCACAGATGCTCAATGGGGTTTAGGTCTGGAGACATGCTTGGCTAGTATGGGAGCTGAATTTAATTGCAGCATCGATGCATCGCGATTCAGCAGTTCACGATGCGGCATCGATGCTGCGACCTGCATTAATCGATTGTTGACTGACGTCATCCCTGCGCCATGCTGTGCCCTGCCTCTCTCAGACCGGAGCCACGCCTCTCCGAACAGAGCTCAAAGGCGCTGTGGGGTGGTAACCACGGCCTCTTTTCCCGCCTTCCGCTGACGCCATCCCCAGCCACCCGGCGTCACCATGTGTCCAATCAGTGTTCTCAGCCTCCTGTCTAGGAGACAGGACTTCGTTACAGGGGCCCTGGAGGAGGAGGAGGACTGGCATGCTGGGTTTTTCAATTCAAAGCTCTCATGTCGTTGTATGTGATCCATCCAGGCACGGGTGAGTCTGCATTGATAGGACACAGTGACTCTGCATTGGTGGGCACAGTGACTATGCATTGATGGGCACAGTGAGGCTGCATTGATGATGGGCACAGCAAGTCTGCATTGATGGACACAATGAGGCTGCACTGATGAGCATGGTGAGGCTGCATTTGATGCACTGGTGAGGCTGCATTTATTGACAGGCACAGTGAGGCTGCATTTATTGACAGGCACAGTAAGGCTGCATTTATTGACAGGCACAATGAAGCTGCGCTTGATTGACACTGATGGGTTTTTTATGAAAACCATGGCAGTAATAGCGATGCATCGCAGAATCTAAGCGTTGACATGATAATTGTAATCGACTCGTGAGTCCAGTGAAGAGGTGCACCCCAATTGGCTAGTCCATCACATTTACCCTCAGCTTCTTTAGCAAGGCAGTGGTTATCTTGGAGGTGTGTTTGGGGTCATTATAATGTTGGAATACTGCCCTGTGACCCAGTCTCCAAAGGGAAGGGATCATGCCCTGCTTCAGTATGTCACAGTACACGTTGGCATTCATGGTTCCCTCAATGAACTGTAGCTCCCCAGTGCTGGCAGCACTCATGCAGCCCCAGACCATGACACACCTCCCATCATGCTTGACTGTAGGCAAGGCACACTTGTCTTTGTACGCCTCACCTGTTTGCCACCACACACGCTTGACACCATCTGAACCAAATAAGTTTATCTTGGTCTCATCATGTCCTTAGTCTGCTTGTCTTCAGCAAACTGTTTACGGGCTTTCTTGTGCATCTTTAGAAGAAGCTTCCTTCTGGGACGACAGCCATGCAGACCAATTTGATGCAGTGTGCGGCGTATGGTCTGAGCACTGACAGGCTGATACCCCACCCCTTCTACCTCTGCAGCAAAGTTGGCAGCACTCATGCATCTATTTCTCAAAGACAACCTCTGAATATGATGCTGAGCATGTGCAGTCCACTTCTTTGATTAACCATGGGGAGGCCTGTTCTGAGTGGAACCTGTCCTGTTAAACTGCCATATGGTCTTGGCCACCATGCTGCAGCTCAGTTTCAGGGTCTTGGCATTCTCCTTATAGCCTAGGCCATCTTTATGTAGAGCAATAATTATTTTTTTCAGATCCTCAGAGAGTTCTTTGCCATGGCGTGCCATGTTGAACTTCCAGTGACCAGTATGAGAAAGTGAGAATGATAACACCAAATGTAACACACCTGCTCCCCATTCACACCTGAGACCTTGTAACACGAACAGTCACATGACACTTGGGAGGGAAAATGGCTAATTGGGCCCAATTTGGATTTTTTAACTTAGAGGTGTATTCACTTTTGTTGCCAGCGATTTAGACATTAATGGCTGTGTGTTGAGTTATTTTGAGGGACAGCAGCTTCACACCATTATACAAGCTGTACACTCACTACTTTACATTTTAGCAAAGTGTCATTTCTTCAGTGTTGTCACATGAAAAGCTATAATAAAATATTTACAAAAATGTGAGGGGTGTACTCACTTTTGTCAGATACTGTATAGCAGAGACGTACTAAAAAAAAAAAAAGTTGTTTTTTTCTGCCCTAATATACATGTTAAAACTAAAATAAAGCTAGGTGAACATACTGTTTTTATAACACTTGTAGCTTGATCAGTGCCCTTTTCTTTGTTAAATAAGCCTGTGTGTGAGAGAAGGCTCTTGTTTCGAATGCATTAATGAGTATCCAGTGGAGCTATCTTACCCATTGCAAATAAGTACTGTAGAAGAGAAAATTCAAATGTCACCTGGATCTGGTTTCATTTTGTTTAACCTAACCGCTATGTTCATGCCAGTTCATCAACTTTCCTTGCCAAGAGATACAAGTATATGCGGTTCATAATGGTAATATACAAGAATCCCCAAGTCTTGGAAAAGAAACTCGAAGATTGGAAATGAGGTTATTGACTAGCTGTCCTAGAATGCTGTATATGTAAAGCAGACCCCTGCGCTACAATCAGAGTTCTTGTTTGTGTAGCCAATAGCTAATAACACAATCCCTCATTCATGTAGCACAGTACACAGTAAAACAATACATAGTAAAAGCATGCAAAACGTGTTTGAAGGAATGTGCTGAGTTAGGTAGCAAAGCATAGTTGCATAAAAATCCATTGTGCTGTCATTGAAAACCTGTAGGCGACTGTTAAATGACTTTCCTTGTAATTAAAGGCTTTTTACATTTCTTTTCATTCATTTATGACAAAGCTACTGCACCTAACAGCAGCCTAGAAAAGTGGGGTGGAGGGTGTCTGGCTGGAGCCCTCTTTGAATATTAAGAAAATAAAATAATAAAAAAGTGAATATAGTAATCATTAGCAATATTTCATATTTATCTCACCTAAAAATGTTTACAAAAAAGTAAGTTCTGTACATGATAATGAAAGAAAATATGTATAAAAATGTATTGCTCATCCCACAGGAGCTGCTGGTGATGATGGGTTATCTGTTCTGCCAGGACTACGAGTAAACTGCTCGGTCCCCACTGACACACCTTGAGACACTTAAGACACGCACACACCTGTGTGACTTAAGCGTTAGTATAGTTGCGCTCTATATCAGCACACAGAAAGTAAACCACAACAAATGAAAGGCATATTAATTAAATGTATTGTAGCAAAGCATGTAAATTGGCATAGAACAACAGAACAGTTTCAAAGCTGCAAACGCACTAGATAAGTGAATACTGGTCTATAATAGGGTGATCTAACTCAACTGCGGCACTTTTGAATCAAATTTTAACTTATACAATCAGCAACTGGCAGAGTCCAATTCAGCTAACCCAGTGGTTCTCAACTCCGGTCCTCAGGACCCCCCAACAGGCCAGGTTTTCAGGATAAATAAAATACATCACAGGTGATATCATTTGCTGCGCAGTGATTGCAGTGTTCTAGTCTGCATCTCCCCAAGGTAATACTTAAAATCTGGCCTGTTGGTGGGTCCCGAGGACCGGAGTTGAGAACCACTGAGCTAACCCAATAATAGTGATCTTGGGTGCATCCTGAGCTTGCAGCCCTTTAATGGGTAGGTTCATGATGCCTAATGAGGGGTACGCCAGAAGTTGACTAAAGTACAAGGCACCTGATTAGTCAATAGCAGCCGACTTTCGGTGGGGCCCTTCTGTCGGTGGTGCACTGTCCATTTAAAAATGTGGGTGGTGAGTGACAGATGAGCTGCTAGGTAAGATCAGTCTCTAGAGCATTACCTTTGTGTGGCAAGAGTTTAGGGAGTGTAGTTCAGATCACCACTCCTGGCTAGTATTATTCCTGGTTCCATGCACTTCACGGTCAGCCATTTCAGAAGTCCCTATCTTCACAAATGGTCCCTCTCTGGCTCTCCCTGACTGTAGTCTCTCACAGCAGGGGTCTTTTCAGCTTTGGGTTCCTGTACAACAAGAGAAGTCTCTGTGTCTCAGTCCTTTGGTCCGGGTGTGCACGCAGACACCCAGCAATGGGTCTGAACTGCTTCAATTGCAACACACACGCTCAATCTCTTACAGGGAGAAGCAACTCTCTCACTCTCTGTAGGACTGCACTGTTTTAGAGCACAGACCCCAACATTTGGCCTGCACCTCTTGCTTTCCTCTCAGCAAAAGACCCCCAGTATCTCAATCTTCCTGGGAAAAATAGTCCTGTATCTTCTCCTCTGTGTCCAGGGCATTGTGGGGTCCTGTAATTCTGCAGCCATTCAAATATATTGTACAGTGTCACTTTAAGACTACATTTCCCAGCATCTTCTTGTGTCTGCATTCAAGTCCTCCCCCCTCAACATGCTTCAGAACCCCTCAAGAGTTCTCAGCAATGGTGCAAGCAGTGGGTTGGCTCATGGGAAGAGTTCTGCAAGTATCAAAATGCCTTGAGGCCGGTTCACAACTGAATTGCAAAGAATATGTGGACCATGTTCCAATGCGGTGTGATTTTCAGCCCATTCATTTGGATCACACCAAAAGTAATGCATGCACTACTTTTTAAAACTGCACTTCACCGGATTGCATGGTACAGTGGTACCATACAATCTAGTGCAGACAAAGGTACTGCATTTGTGATCTGCATTTGGGGTGTCATTGCAATTCTATTGACACCACACAGTACATCACACTGATCCCTGAAACATGTTGGATGTGTTTTAGTGTAAACCAATCAATTAATTTGGACTCTTTCATTATTTGGTCGGGTGCTCCTTACATTAGTGCTCTGGTAACCTGCTGGATACCGACAGGAGGGTAGCCCTCTCTGTTACGAGCAGTCTAACCTGAGCTAGTGAGCTGTCCAAATGTTTTTGTCCCCTCACCACTTTCTATGAACTCATATTAAAGTCCCAGAGCCCCTTGGATTCTTTTTTCTTCATTGGAGTTTGGAGGTGTGGGAATTCCTAGGCTGGCTGACTGCCCTAGGTAACACCCACATGTGATGATGAGCCTCCATGATTGAAAGAACTGAACTCTAATGAATGAAAGGGGTAGTCAAGGGACAGAAAGGCTAGATAGGAAAGGGTTATATGATGCTGATTTCCTTTTGGCCAGGAAATAAGGGAAGCTCTACATTGAAATCAGAGAAGAATTTCAGTAGAGGAGCTGTACTAATGTGCAAGATGGAAGGTAAGGCTGGAGCTCGGCTTTAACATGTGTCACAATACAATTATATATAAATATTTGATTGTATCCAAAATTATGTACCTACAGTATATTGAGTATAACATTATTGTAGGGTTTCCATAACTGACAGAAAACAAAGACATTAAAAGATTTTTTTTTCAGAGTCTGTTCATACTGAAGTGTTACCTGGTATGAATACACAGTGGGCCTAAAATGCATATGGTGTGAGCAAGCCCTTAGAATGGTCTTGGTGATGGTCATTGAGTTTTGAGAATTAAAATCTGTTTATAGAGCAGAGGTTCCCAAACTTATTTGGCCTACCGCCCCCTTTTCAAAAAAAAATTTACTCAACCACCTCCTGGAAATCTACTTTCTTTAAACAAACAAAGAGAAAGATGCAGTGAAAAGGGTGTGTTTTTATGTGTCTATAGGGCAGGGATCTCAAACTGGCAGTCCTCCAGCTCTTGCGAAACTACCCCCTAGTCCCATGAGACATTACAGGGCTGACAATTACAAGCATGACTCCCACAGGCAGAGGCATGATGGAACTTTCGCAAGAGGGTTTGAGACCCCTGCTATAGGAGAAAGATGAAAGGAGATATACTTACCCAATCCTCCCTTCCTCTCCACACAAGAATGATCCCTGCAACTCATGTTGCTCCAATGTTGAGTCCTGATGTCATCAAGCCCAGAGCAGCATCCATAGCCTTACTCTGGATGTGAGGACACCGGGAACAGTCCACTGCTGGATTGTCAAGGAGCGGTTTCTTCTCTTCCCTGGACAAATGGAGCACTTAAATCTTGCAGTGCAAGCGCAGCCCCACTTCAAAGGGTCCTTTTCTTTATGCCTGGAGTTGGGCTTTAAGACCTGTTGGCAGAGACAACAGATGAAACATGTATGAATGTTTTTTCAAAGTTTTCTTCTCTTCTCTCCTTTCTTTATACTTCCACTGCCTCCTTATTTTCATTCAACGCTCCCCAATTGCACCCAAGACTACTACCTCCCACATGGATCATTCCAGCGTCCCCCAGGGGGCGATATTGCCCACTTTGAAAAGCAGTGGTGTGTAGGGTTGCCACATCATCCCTTTAATCCAGGACACATATGAATTACACAGGTTCTGAGGCTAATTTAATGCAGATAAGACACCAAATTAGTTTAATTACCACCTTAATCAGCCACAGAACCTGTGTAATTAGTATGTGTCCTGGATTAAAGGGATGATGTGGCAACCCTAGTGGTGTGGAGCAAACATATGATCTTTTCCATGCAATCTGTGGTCTTCAGGTTTCCATGCTAGGGACAGGTTACCCCTCCTGTAGCAGCCAGGCCTGTGGTGCCAACATTAACACAACAGGTTTTCTTTTTCTGAGTCTGCCATTAGATTTCTAATTTTTCCATTTCAAAATATAGCTAAAAGCATGTAAACAGAAAATTGAATTTGTATGCTTATTAATATCATTACAGGTGTTAACACAAAAGAGCCATTGGAACGCAATACTTTTGACTATAGAGGTCCTGTGAGTCAGTTTTGATTAAGACATGGGACAACTGAGACTAACCTGTTTAGCAGAGGTTTAAAATGGGATTTAGCGTTGACGGGATGTTGCCTATTGATATATGTAAATTAAAGGATTTCTCATTTTCCTGTGGATGTAATTTGCATGTTGTAGTATACACATTCTAACACTATGATTTCATCACACTGGCTTACCATAAAGAAATAAAAGCATAGATCAAGGTTTAAAAAGATTTAAACACAGATTTATTGATGTGTGAGATTTACAAATGCCAGTCTCTACCCTTTATTAATAAAACGTATATCTCACAAACAATACAAGCTTAAAGTGTTATTAAACCCCAAACCAAAAAATGTAATATATTGCAGCTTACCAATCATTAGATGTGGTGGCTGCATTAGTTTTATTTTTTTAGGCTTTATCCCCCTGTGTTTTCACCTGGTGGTCTAACACACATCCTGTATTAGAGTGCCCCCAGGGTAACTTTGTACAGCAGCATTGTCAGTCTGGGGGAAGGGAGTGTTAGATAGACTAGCAGATTTGGATAAACTAACAAAGTGAAGCCGAACTCCAGCTCAAAGGTTTTACATGAATAAATAAAGGTTGATCATTATAAGCAAGCTTGACAGTGGTAAATAGTCTGTCCCAACTCTCTAAGGTAGGCCATACACAGCACAAATTGCTTTCCTGCAACCAGGGGAAACCCTCCTGCTGAGCAATTGTCTGGGTGGGGGAAGCCTTCCCTGCCTGGAGAAGACAGGGACTATAGCAGCCGCTAGCCATAATCACAACAGAACAGGCTGGTTGTACCCAAGTTGATAGATCAATCAGCTTGGTACAGTCAGCCTGCCCATCAACGATTTGAATCCCGGCCGGTTCCTGCTGAACGCTCGAGATTCGAACCGTGTATGGCCGGCCTAACTGCTCCATCTCCAGGACAGCTTGTTCTGTTGTTGTTTCCTTGTATACCAGACCTCAAGATGGAAGATGGACCTTGAATGCCTTTTTGTTAAATGAACCTGCAATTCAACAAAAAAATCACTGATGCTTTGTTGTAATAATTTTACCTTGAATTAGAATCCCCAGCCGCATTATGGTGCGCCCACAAAACTGTTATTAATAACAGAAAATGAATACAAATTGCTGCATAATTAAAAAAAGAAGCATGTTGAGAAAATTAAATAATTAGAGGAACATTACATGACTCAGTTCCTAACAAAAGGCAACCCCTTCCCCTGCTCTACTAAAGGACCTTGCTAATGTCCAGTCAAAATTAGATCTATGTTTGATGTTCCAGGCTGAACGGCAACTCTGTAGGATGAAGAATAAATTGTATATCTTTAGCAATGAATCACATACTCTTCTTGCTAATAGATTACGAAACTCTGACCCTACATTTAAACCAATTTGTCTCAAAATTAACCAGACAGATTATACAAGCAATCCTGTCAAGATTCTCCAAATTTTCCACAAACACTTGGCATCCTTAAATCAAGCCCCACATAATTAAAATATTTCACAGGCTATGGAATATTTTCCATCTATACCTCTATCCCCCATTTCACAATCCTTAATACAACTCTTTGAATTACCAATTTCTTTATCTTAGTGGAACTGGCAATAAAATCTCTTAAACTCCATAAGAAACCTGGTCCAGATGGTCTATCAAGCCAATATTATAAAAAATTTAGTGATATTGTAGCCTCTCAACTAGTCTCATATTACAATTCTATTCGCTCTGGTGCTGATTTCCCTAAACCTCATTGTGATATTACCAATTGGTCCAACTTTCGTCCCATTTCATTGTTCAAACTAGACATCAAACTTCTTGCGAAAATACAAGCTTCATGCCTCAATACAGAAATTGGTGATTTAGTGGGCAAAGACCAAGTCATTGTATACCAAAAAGACAAGCGAGTGACAATATAGGAGGGTTTTACAAATTATTCACATCTCTAAAACTAGAAAATGTCCTGCTTTTTTGCTGTCTCTGGACAACACTGCCCTTTGGCCTTATTTATTTACAGCCCTAGAAAATGGGACTTTGGCATAAATTTACGCAAATGTGTGAGCTTCCTTTACTGGTTGCTTCATGCTTTTTTACAGTATGCTGGCTTTCGTTCCTCATACCTTGATATACAACAAGGTACTAGGCAAGGTTGCACCCTCTCTCCACTTTTGTTTTCACTAGCCATCAAACCCCTTGCTATAAATCTACTAAATAACTATAATATTTAAGGTTTTAGTTTAGCAGGTTTTGATCATAAACGACACCTCTTCGTAGGTGATGTTCTAATGGTCATTACTAATCCTCTTGTATCCTTATCCAACTTACTATATGAATTGGAACATTTTCAAAATGCATCAGGTGTACAAATAAATAATGGAAAATCTAAAGCTCTTAATATTAATTTAACAAATCATGTTCTTTCTCATTTACAATCCTCCTTTCCATTTCCTTGAGAATCCACCTCCCTCCAATATCTGGGCATTTTTATCACCTCTTCTTATAATACTCTCTATGAAGCAAAAAGATCATATTTCCTAGCTAGGTTGAACAGCAGAGATCAAAATGACTTATCTCGCCAAGCTTCTCTACTAGAGTTGAGCGAACCCGGACTGTAAAGTTCGGGTCTGTACCGAACTTTGGGGTGTCCGGGACCCGGACCCGGACTTTTCAAAAAAAGTCCGGGTTCGGGTCCGGTGTTCTGGTAATTTTAATGAAAAATCTTAAAAATGCTATAAAAAAGCCCAGGAAGGTCCTAGAGGTCTGCAAAAGGAAGGAAAATGTGGGTAAGGGTGGGACAAGTGCCCTACAAAGAAATGGGGACAGGGAAATAACTTTAAATATAAAAAAAAAAATAAAAACATAAAAATGCAAAAATGGAGATCATCTTCAAAATGGGTCTGAAAAGTATTAATTAACATTAGAGGCCATAGAACTGTTCTAAAATCATCTTCTGGAAGGACCCGAAAAAATATCGTAAAAATTCTAAAAAGTAATTTTAATGGTCTTGTGGCCTGGGCTTGGGCCTGAAAAAAACTTTTCAGGCCCAGGCCCAGGGCCTGTGGGGTTTCAAGCCATGTCTGGGCTTGAAATGTCAGGCCCAAGCGAGTTGAGATCATCTCTTCGAACCGCTCTATTCAGTAAAACTAGAGACGACAAGTTGGATCGATCCTTTATACTAGAAAAACGAAGTATCTCTCATAATATTCTTCTCCACTATTTTTACGGGTCTATAACCTCCCTCCACCTAAGAGTTCCTTTACCTTTCCTCCTAACATTTACTCTTTCTTGTACTAAACAAT
>BLSH010241805.1:3261935-3290984 GCA_018402905.1 Glandirana rugosa
ATATGTCGAGTAGCTGTATACTGTGTCCTGTGATGCTGAGCTGTATACTGTGTCCTGTGATGCTGAGCTGTATACTGTATCCTGTGATGCTGGGGCTGTATACTGTGTCCTGTGATGTTGAGTTGTATACTGTGCCCTGTGATGCTGAGCTGTATACTCTGTCCTATGATGCTGAGCTGTATACTGTGTCCTGTGATGCTGAGCTGTATACTGTGTCCTGTGATGCTGAGCTGTATATTGTGTCCTGTGATGCTGAGCTGTATATTGTGTCCTGTGATGCTGATCTGTATACTGTGTCCTGTGATGCTGATCTGTATACTGTGTCCTGTGATGCTGGGGCTGTATACTGTGTCCTGTGATGCTGATCTGTATACTGTGTCCTGTGATGCTGAGCTGTATACTGTGTCCTGTGATGCTAATCGGTATACTGTGTCCTGTGATGCTGAGCTGTATACTGTGTCATGTCATGCTGAGCTGTATACTGTGTCCTGTGATGCTGAGCTGTATACTGTGTCCTGTGATGCTGAGCTGTATACTGTGTCCTATGATGTGATACTGAGCACAATATGTGGAATACGGGGGACGGAGTGGGTGGATTATATAAGGGGTGGGGCTTATTAGAAGTAGGAGGGGTCAAAAGGGAAGGGCGGGGCCTTTCATCACCCCCCCCCCATCCTAAAACTTCACCAGCCGCCAGTGGTTGTGATATCTTATTAGTGTGATACTAGGACTAGTTGGTTAAATGGGATAGAAAGGAGTGGTACAAGGCAGGTGGCCTAGGAGGAATGAAGTATAATTCCATCCTAAAATACATGGGTGGTATGCAGTACATCTGTCATTTTTAGCATGGCCTGAATACAGCCAAACTGACACTGCCAATTAAATTAATTGAATGGTATCAGGTGCCACTGAAGAATACATGTACGGTATATACACTATCCTTCCTGGCTGCCTCGCCGGACTCTATCATAGCTGTACACTTCAAGGATATGACTCAGGGCAGAGTATAATAAAGACCTGTGCAAAATAGATTTTATTTTAGTTCTCTTCTTCATTCCAGCTCAAAGACAATGTTTTGCTCCGCCCTGTCAATTTTCTTCTCACAGACACCTGACAGCAGGATATTTAATTTACTGAATTGCTTAAATAGAATAACAGAAATATCTGTCACTTAGCCCCAGGTCACCGACTGGGGTTTACGTGGGCATATAAATCTCCTCTTGCTATTTGTGGTGGACCTAGGTTTTTTTTCTGTTGTTCATGCTGTTCTAATATAATGCTATGCTATTATTATATTAATTATAGTTATTATGACGGTATTACTGTTGCTGTTGTTAATCTTTTTATTCATTATTGTATAACGTATAGTCTTATGCAAGTCCACAGACTTATTGATATTGAAAATTTGTGGAGTGTCTCAAGCATCCTGTGCAGGTAACACAGCTTAAAAATATTATTTGCACTAGAAGTGGTTGATATGGAAGAGACAGAAAAAGGTCTGTCACGGTCAGGGGTCAGACTCTGAAACCAATAGCTATAGCAGCAGAGGGACTCTCACCAACCAGCAGGATTGCTATACAAGCAGGTCACCCTGGCAAATAACACAGGCTCACTTGAGGTGCGGAGTCTAAGTACTAACCGGTGTTCACCAGAGCTCCTGATGGTGGAGATGGGTTTAGCTGCGTGTTAGTACCAGGTTGCGGTCCTCAAGATTGCCCCACCAGGATGTGAGCAATCCAGGGTCCAGTAGTGCAGTGGTTCTCAAACTCAGTCCGTAAGAACCCCCAGCAGGCCTTGTTTTCAGGTTTTCCTTTATCTTCCACAGCTGCTTTAAATCAGAGTCAATGGTTTGGTATTTTGGACAGCTATTTCATCTAAGAGAAATTCCTAAAACATGGCCTGTTGGGGGTACTTGAGGAGCGAGGTTGAGAACCACTGCAGTAGCGGATATAGCAGGTAAGGATCAATCAGAAGCTTAGTCAGTAAACAAGCCAAAGGTCGGTAACAAGTAGTTGCAGGTTGGGATCAAGCTGAAATGTAGTCAAGGAGCAAGCCAAGGGTCAGTAACGATATGGTATGGTAGTAAAGATATGGATGGCAGCAGAAAAGACAAAAGTAAGATACTAGCTGGAGAGAGCACAATAATCTTAAATAAGGAAGTTAATGGGAGGAGCAAAGAGTTCAAGGTTCACAAGCTTCAAGGCAGGATCATTAAAGGAATTGTCCACGGATCTGTCCAGCATTCCAGGTGGCTCAACAAGAGGAGTCATTGCCTGACAAAGCAGAGGTTCCGGGTTGAAATCCAGGGCCTGACAAGGTCTTACGCCAAGAATAGGATGACTATTAGGTGGAAACACAAAATGCTTAAAAAGCTCCGATTTTGCACATGCCACATTTAAACATGTCTTAAAAGATAACAAAACTCTCAATCAATTTAGGGCCAACTGTCCTCCTTTGCTCCCCCATCTCATTCATGCCCCACACTAATGATCCCAGATCAGACGATGACATCCCTCTCCTTGCCATGGTATATATCAAGGCTGCAGTCCTCTTCACTGACTTGGCAGGCAACAGCATACTTTAAATGTGAATTTCTCTCCATGGGCCCTAATGAACATGCCATATACTTAAAAGCACACTGGGAGCTGACTTCTCCATAAGGCCTCATACACACGGACGTTTTTTGACGCCGGAGTTTTCTGGCATTTTTTGCAGCTCTCCATGTTAGTCAATGGCCCCATAAAAACGCTGACGTTTTTGAGCTGTGGATGGCGTTGGCGTTAGTGAGCTGAACCTAGAACCCACGGCCAGCGCGTTCTGAGGCTGTAACGTTTGGGCGTTTTTTGACGCCGACGCCGCAAAACACTGACGCCAACAAATGCCGTACCGGCGTTAACTGGCGTTTTTTTGACGGCAACGTTTTTAGGTTGACAAATAGCAGAGGGATGATTTTTTTTAAAAAACGCCTATTGACGCCGACGCTCACTAACGCCTATGCATAACGCCGAAAAACGTTTTTTTTTTCCTTGACGCCGGGCCCGACGTTTTGTTTATTTTTTAAGAAACGTCCGTGTGTATGAGGCCTTATTGTCTATTGAGAAAAGGCTAAACATGCACAGTATGCATTTACCTTCAGCTTTACCTTGAGTAAAATGACATGCCAGAATAATCAGCAGATACAAAGATACTGAAATGATTGTATATGTAAATCTTGACTTTTCCCATAGATTTGGACCTGCCCTAGTACACCTCTAAAAAACTTCACTGGTTGTCAACAAGTTCACTCATCACATTAAAGTACCAATAAAGAGCCTGAATTAGATAGAAGGGGTTTGGCCAAGCTTGACTTTTACATAAAGGATTTGCATATAAGTTTGTCTTCAAATATTGCTGGACCTAATAACTGTTCTGTCATGTAGTTGTCAATAATCTTTACTTGGATTGTTTTCTTTAAAAAATCAGTATACATTCCCCGGGTTTTTGCAAACCTGTGAACCTCATGTTGAGCACTATTGACGTAATACACAGCACCTGTAGAACCTAAGGCACTGTTCATTTTAACAACTTCATTGGAAAGTAATATTTCATCAGACATGATTGTTTGCAGTGGGAACTTTGCAGGTTATGTTGCCAAATTCTACACATAATTGCTGTCAGTATTATAATGTATTGTACTATACAAGTGTTTTAAACTTTCAACAACATAAAGTAGGACTAGAATACATATGTAAATGCGTATTTATTTAATGTACTTGCTTTCACCTTTTTTTCATCCTTTGCTTCATCTCAGTGCCGACAATCTTCTGTAGCCTCTTTACAGCCACTTCCTGTGTCTATGCCTGCACTCCAGAGATGGCATTTCTTGGTGGGTTTTCTGATGGTGCCAACAGTGAAACATGTCTGTGTAATGTGTGTAAAAATGGCCACTTGTATCCTTGGTCAAAAGCCCACATATCAGCGCGACACTGCAGGATTACAACTGGGAGATAGTTGTCATCCTATAATGGGAAGTGCCGGAACAAGGACCTTCATGGTAATATCTCCAGTTATTTTAATGAAATCTGATGATTTTAAAATGATAAAAATTAATTTCTAAATACATTACAATGTCAATGTTTATATATTAGATTTTAGTCATTGAGTTTATTATACTTTGGGTTGGGTTCACACTAGTGCGATGCCAGACATCGCATGTGATTAGCACCACATTGCTGAGCACATCACATGCGATGTCTGTGCGATCACACCCATGCAATCTGATTCCTGTACCATTTCACAGTTCGCACTGCGATCTCCGAACAGATTTGGGAGTGTCATTAACATTACATTGACACCCGTAGCGATTCTCAGATATCTTGGTGAACCGTCTGCAAATCAGGTACGATGCGGGGACCCACACAGGAATTGCAGGGTTTCCCGCAGTGCACTGGTGTGAACCAAGCCTAAAGCTGAAGATTAGGTATGGGAATTTTTACATAGCATGAACCAATGTAAGTATGTATATGTCATATCTCTGGTATCCCTTTGGGACCTGGAAATCAGTGTAGTAGGCTTCTACAATGATTACCACTTACTTCTGGGTCCCATGCCGAGCAGCTGCTCTTTTGCTTACTGTACACAGGAGGTCAATTGTGCAGCATGGGCGCCATTTATAGAACACTTTGCATTTACTCAATTAATGCACGAAGTGGAAATTGTCATGTCCCTACATTGCCTCTCCACCTGCCTCCTGTGTTCACTAAGCAGCAGGGCAGACATTCAGCATGAGACCCAGAAGCTAGTGGGGTTCGCTCTAGTTATGGTGCCAGGTATGGCACATACATACTTACATTGGTCCATGCAAAATAGACCATAACTCAGATTTTTAATTTACTGGCAGATAGTGTCACCAGTTGGCAAGACAGTAGTCCCTGTAAAGATGTACTGTACTCAAAGGCTCCATGCACACTGGCTTGGAGCGTGAATCGCTACTTCTACAGGAGTTTTGTGCTTTGCCTGTAGAAGCAGCTCAATGTTATTCTATGTGTACATTAGGATTATTACAGGAATATTTTGAGCTCAGCGTTTACAGGCAGGAAAAAACCCTTCTGGTTTGCATTTCTGATTGGAGCTTTCTGGCAGAAAAAACGCTAAACTCTCCTAAACTCACCTAAACTCTGTACAAAAAAACAGACTATAAGTGCTATTTTTTTCTGGCAAGGGAACTGACTTTTTTTAAGCCCAATGTGCATGGAGCCGAAAGCTATTTTATTCTGCATACACTTAGTTTATGAAAATCGTGTTTAAAATGACTGATTGCCCAGCCTGACCCTAAAAAGAATATTTTAAAACCTGAAAAATAGGTTTTGTGTCAGTTTACAAGGCAAACTGATTTACTGATTTTGTACCTTACAGCACTCAGATTCTTACTACGTATGCTTGTACCTAACCTACACATTAAATATATTTGAACACTCTTTTCTATGTATTTACTTATTCTCTACATGCATTATAATAGTTATTTGTCTTGCCAAGGTGAATACCTGACACTGTATAAATAATTATCTACATACAATCAATCTGAATGTTGGTCGACATTGTAAATAGTATTTTTTTTTAATAAATGAATACACCTGTGAAATTCTCCGACAGCATACTGAAATATAATTTTTTTTCTCTAAACATGCATAAATTATCTTTACAATTGAATAATACATTGGACTTTAGATAAAATGAATACTAATGCTAATGCACTTTATTAAAACAGCAAAGAACCAAGAGAACAATGCATTACGACATTCTAATTACCAGCCTGGTGACTTTAATCAGAGTAAGACCCCATACACACTATCCAACTTTTGTTGTCAGATTTCCTTCAGATTTACCAAAACCATGTAGTGCAAGGGCCTGCCTGATTACATACAAATTGAAAGTCCTAACTTTTGACCTCATATTTTATGGTTTTGCTAAATCTGAAGGAAAAAATCTACAGAAAAATGAATAGTGTGTATCCAGCTTTAGATGAGTAAGATGACAATACTCTTTGAAGCTGACCTCCAACAAAACTCCAATGCTGAATATATTATTTTATAAAAATCAACTAAAGTGGACCTTCAGCATTATTTTTTTTTTCCTTTTGGCCCAACCTCTCCAATAATTGTAGATTACTACTCCTTTTTTTAATGCATCCTGACCTGCAACACATTATTCTTTCTCGCCTAGGTAAGAAGGAAATTGAACCACAGGACTCCGCATGAGTGTAGATGTGGCACAGCTCTTTGGAATCTGAGTCCTCCAGCACATCTGCATAAACATAGGTTGTTTCCCGTGCATGAGCGCAGATGCTTCTTGATTGTCCAATCAGCTTGTAGGCAGGTGACCACTAGGGGCTCTTCTGTTGTAGATTGTCACTAGGCTGCCTGGGTAGGGAATGGGGTTAACATGGGTTATGCATTTTTCCAGGGATTTCTGGGTTCTACCCTCCACCCTGTTCTGTATATAAATAGGGGAAAGGCTGGGCTTTGAGAGCGTGGAAGGGACTACATTGGAAAGGGGGAGAAGCCCACCTATGAAGAAGTAACTAACAGCAACATGCAAGTACCCCGCACAGGAAGCAACCTCTACAGACTGCACCACAATGGACTAGTACCTGGAAAGGTACACCTGGGCAGCCTGAAACTAGTTAGTTAGGGAGAAACCGTGTAATGCTGCAAACATTTCAGTAAAGCATTTTAACTGTCCTAAGCCTGGTCTGAAGTTATTCAAAATGGTGCAAGAAGATTTATGATGTAACTAAAATAACAGGGCCTGTAAAGCACACACGCGGTTGAAGAGGAAGGATCAGAAGGCCACTTCGAAGGGTTAACTCAGCAGAAGAGTTGGCGGAGGGAGCGTAGTTGCTATGGGTAACCATGAACTGGTGGGAATGTAATAGCAGTCAGACAGCGAAGAGTGGTACCAAGCACGGGGTCAGTGCTCTGACTTCCTCCCTAGTGATCAGTGCCCCAAAAGAAATCAAGACCGAATCCGCAGTATGGAGACTCCCTTGACCTAGCCACATGGTATGGGAGAGTGGAAGAGTTGGTGTACTGCAGGACCTCATTCTGTCACTTGGAGTGAGGTGACAGAGTTATACTGGACCAGTGGAGTAGGGCACAGGCTCAGCAGTGTTCCTCCTAAATGTTACATTCGGAAGGCAAAGGTGTGCAGTGATATGGGACAAGCTATTTCATGGTGGATCTCTGCATATTTCACAGCTGCACATGGTGTAGGGCTAGTCTCTTAGACGAGGTTTCACCTTAATGTTGGCTTTCACATAAATGCAGCCCCTCCTGGTCCTGGGCATTGGTGAATGCATACACGCAGGAGCTAACCCCACATGCTGGGTGAGCTGTAAATAACAGGTGGGTTTGTTCTAGGTACAGCTGGATCATTCACAGGCCAACCTTGGCCATAACCTAGGGTCCAGTAAATGTCCATGGGGCCCAGCTACAACCTTCATGCTCCTGCAATAAACCAAGGGAATAACACAGTTGGTGAAAGCTGTGGATCTGCTTGTTACTTCACAAGTGAGAATGTACTTGTATTCAGTTGGAGTTTGATGGTGCCGTGCCAGTAAAAAAATGGAAATGGGGTGGATTCTCTGTGGCTTTGCAATCCTATTCAAAGTCAGTCCTAGGTATGAGGAGCTGCTATGTTGACTAATTTATTATTCTGCCTAATCAGTCTCTGGTTAAGGGTCACATGACGTAGAGCTGCAGCAGCATTAATTTGGGTGCTGATATCAGCAGAGTATTCAGTAAATCTGCAATAGGGTTGCCCCCTGTACATTATTCACCCGGACAGTCTGGGTTTTCCATCACGTGTCCAGGTTTCAGTCCGCCTGAAACCCAGACATATTATTCAGACTGGGTTAAGGCTTCCCAAGTAACCAAGATCATCACACACAAATCTATTACTGTCCGGGAGCTGTAGTCTGGGGGCAGGTTCGGCATCACTGTGTGGCAGGGTGATGATGTCAACAAGAGCAATTTGGCCACACCCGCTGTTTGCCATGACGCATTACTACTCGCCTTGGGGTACCTAAAATTGTCTTAGGTCTTTTATAATCCTATAGTGTGTACTATGAAAAAAAGGTTCAGGTTTGGCTTGAAGAAAAAGTGGCAACCCTAATCTGCAACCACAATGCAGGGTGAATGTGGGTCTCTTGATCTTGCATGCTGACATCAGGTTATATTACCAGAACCAAGGGGACCCAAGGTAACCGTTTTACTTTAATAGCAGTAGAATGACTCCCTAATAGCCAGGTAATCTGTTAGTGGACTCAAGCTGGCCATAGATGGATGGAAATTTGTCTGTTTCAGTAGGGACTGGAAGAATTTTGATCAGTGTGTGGCAGTTCCTGTTTGATAGAAGGTGATAGTTTGATTTAATTCTTTTAGGCCACTTTCACACTGGAGGTGCTTTACAGGCGTTTTTTAGCTAAAAACAGCGCCTGTAAAGCGCCTCTAAATTAGCTCCTAATGCACCCCACTAATAAAGCCTGAGTGCTTTCACACTGGGGCGGTACGCTTGCAGGACGGTAAGGCTATTTTCACACCAAGGCCGCCCGAGCGTTAGCGGTAAAACACCACTAATTTGCAGCATTTTACTGCTGTTATAGTGGCGCTTTGGAGCCACTATTTAGGCGACAGTGGGGCACTTTTAACCCCCCCACAAGGGATTAAAAGTGCCGGTGCTTCCGGAGCGGTGTGCAGCCGCTTCGGAAGCACTGCCCATTCATTTGGATGGTCAGGGGCAGTGGAGGAGCGGTGTATAGTGCCGCTATAACAGTGGTAAAGCGCCGCACATTAGCAGTGTTTTACCGCTACCACTCAGACAGCCCTGGTGTGAAAGTAGCCTTAAACAAACAAGCTGGAAAACTTTTTTAAGTCGGCGGCTGAAACCAATATGCTGCAGAAGCGAATCAGTGTATTCTGCCGGCAGTGGGAGCAGCTGTCAGAATACAATGTCCAGGCAGGGGGATTCTTCCATCCACTTCTTTGTGTGAATGGGGGAATCTGTTTAGCCAGTGGGCATATCCTTGTATAGCCAGCTTTAACTCTACATCCGAGGTCTTTATTGCTATTAAAAATTTAGTTTGTATTGAAATCTGAAACCAGCTAAATGATCTTCTAAATCCACCAAAAAAGATTAAATATTGTTTACTTGTATAGAAAATATAGATGTTGATTCCTTGTTAAGAATTTCTTACTTGCTCAGATTAGTGGCTCTCTGCTCTTACCAGTAGTAGTAACCACTTTTGTACCGATGTAAATTTTTCCCCAATTGTTTATTTTATTTTTGATGTAACAAGGTACAGAGGATATACATGAAAGAGACCCATTTCAGGTCAAACTGACAAATGTTGGTGGTTAAGACAAAATATCATGATCATCGTTTAGGTAACATAGCAGCAAGCCCTGATGTACATTTTTGAACAACAAAGTAGTGGACGGTTATTTCATTTATATATACCACTGTAGAAATATGTGTTGGGCTGTGTGGGGGGGTTAGCTCAGTGGGGATCACCTTCCCTGGTAAAAAGGTAGTCCAACCGGCAGGTTTTCTTAAATGCTGACTTGTAGCCAGTTTTATTTTTAAATGTTGCATGAAAATCAAACAAACAAAACAGAAAATAAATCCTTGTCATCCAGGCTCTTACTAAACATTTCCAGTTTTCCTAACTGAGTGGTGAAGGGCTTCTCCCAGTAACCCACAAAACAAAGACAATGCAAACCTTTTGTTTCAGTCATAAAGCAAACTTCAGTTCAGCAGCTCTCTCAGGTTTGATGGCTCCTGGGTCCCAGGACAGAGCAAACCTTTACTCTACTCCTGTTTATTTATACCACCTGTTGGTGGAAACAAGTGGGTCGCAAAACCCGGTCCAGAACCCACCCTGCCAAGGTGGCTGGTAAAACCTGGATTCCACCTTAGTTCCTTGCAAATGAAAGCATGTGAGGTGAAACATAACGTCCATCCATCACCTCGCCTTTCATAATGTCACAGCGGCCAGTAAACCTATTAACAGCTGCATACTAGGCCATCACTGGATGACTCGCCAAATGAACTCAGCGTAGAGAGCCAGTCCCAGAGACTTTACAGAGTGCATCCAGAAAGTATTCACAGTGCTTCACAATTTCCACATTTTGTTATATTACAGCCTTATTCCAAAATTGATTAAATTCATTTTTTTCCTCAAAGTTCTACAAACAATACCCCATAATGACAACATGAGAGAAGTTTGTTTAAAATCTTTGAAAATGTATTAAAAATAAAAAAATGAAAAAAAATCACATATACATAAGTATTCACAGCCTTTGATCAATACTTTGTTAAAGCACATTTGGCACAAATTACAGCCACAAGTCCTTTTGAGTACGATGCTACATGCTTGGAGCACCTATTTTTGGGCAGTTTCTCCCATTCTTCTTTGCAGGACCTCTCAAGCTTCATCAGGTTGGATGGGGAGCATTGGTGCACAGTTCAATTGGATTCAAGCCTGTGCTCTGGCTGGGCCACTCAAGGACATTAACAGAGTTGTCCCAGAGCCACCCCTTTGTTATCTTGGCTGTGTGCTTAGGGTTTTTGTCCTGTTGGAAGATGAACCTTTGCCCTAGTCTGAGGTCCTTATCACTCTGGAGCAGGTTTTCATCAAAGATGTCTGTGTACATTGCTACATTCATCTTTCCGTAGAACCTGACTAGTCTCCCAGTTCCTACGGCTGAAAAACATCCCCACAGCATGATGCTGCCACCACTATGCTTCTCTGTAGGGATGGTATTGGCCAGGTGATAAGCAGTGCCTGGTTTCCTCCAGACATGACGCTTGCCATTCAGGCCAAGGAGTTCAATCTTTGTTTCATCAGACCAGAGAATTTTGTTTGTCATGGTCTGAGAGTCCTTCAGGTGCCTTTTGGCAAACTCCAGGCAGGCTGTCATGTGCCTTTTACTGAGGAGTGGCTTCCGTCTGGCCACTCTATCATACAGGCCTGATTGGTGGAGTGCTGCAGAGATGGTTGTTCTTCTGGAAGGTTCTCCTCACTCCACAGAGAAATGCTGGAGCTCTGTCAGAGTGACCATCGTGTTCTTGGTCACCTCCCTGACTAAGGACCTTCTCCTCCGATTGCTCCCGAGTCCCGGTGGTACCAAACTTCTTCCATTTATGGATGATGGAGGCTACTGTGCTCATTGGGACCTTCAATGCTGGATGATGGAGGCTACTGTGTTCATTGCGACCTTCAATGCTGCAGAAATTTTTCTGCACCCTTCCCCAGTTCCGTGCCCGGATACAATCCTGTCTCGGAGGTCTACAGACAATTCCTTGGACTTCCTTGCTTGGTTTGTGTTCTGACATGCACTGTTGACTGTGGGACCTTATATAGACAGGTGTGTGCCTTTCCAAATCATGTCCAATCAACTGAATTTACCACAGGTTGACTCCAATCAAGTTGTAGAAACATTTCAAGGATGATCAGTGGAAACAGGATGTACATGAGCTCAATTTTGAGTGTCATGGCAAAGGCTGTGAATACTTATGTATATGTGATTTTTTTTCTTTTTTTTAAATACATTTTTAAAGATTTCAAGCAAATTTCTTTTACATTTCCCTTCCTCTTACAACAAGGACGAAGAGGAAATAATAGTAATTTATTAATGGAGAATGAATGGATTAGCAACATGAGGTTTTTTTTCGAACTGTTCAGTTTTTTTTTTCTTTATGAAGAATGAATTAAAAACAGTGGTTATTAAATACTACCGAAAGATAGCTCGATCTTTCTAAAAAATGAAATAAAATTAATTTGTATACAGTGTTACTTGACTTAGTAATTGCAAGTTAAACCATCACAGCACTGAGAACTAAAAAAAACTGCTTGGTAATGAAGGTACTCAAGTGGTTAAACCACAAGGATTTATGTGAGTATAGTAGAGAGACTTTGTACTTACTAGTCCTTCACTATGAGCAAGTTTTATAATGGCCTGTCTCATTATCTCCAGAACAGAATCAATTAAATATCCAAAATGATGTTTTCTAAAGTTATTATAGGGAAATGAAACTAATATTTGTACCCTTATTAAAATAGTCACAGACTGCACATCTAAATGTGGTATTTATTACACTGAAAAACATCCCCACAGCATGATGCTGCCACCACCATACTTCTCTGTAGGGATGGTATTGGCCAGGTGATGAGCGGTGCCTGGTTTCCTCCAGACATGACGCTTGCCATTCAGGCCAAAGTTCTATGCCTTCTTGCACTAATTTATTGCTAGTGCGGGCACTTTCACTGTCAGCCAGATCTAAAAGTTCTTTAGTAAGTTTTTCATTTTTGGAGCATTATCCTTAGAATAACATTGGATCTTACTTTACCTAGAGGAGCTTTCTATACCAACTGTTACTGCTTTTCTTTACAGATTATGTCATTAAGCTCTAAATGTCACCAGCAAGTGCGTGCAAAATTCTTGATATGCTATAATAGAGAACTGTTATCAGGATGGAAGATAACATATCTTCTCACAGGTAAGGCACTTATTAAATACAGATAGGTGTGATTGTGGGGGTGTGGCATATAAGAGTTTAGTTACAAACTCATATGACTCAATACACTTGTGATAAGAAAACTTGGAATACACGCTCATAAAGTAAATGTGTGGTCCCAATAGTTAAAGGCATTGTAAACTTTCAAATGTTTTTTGTCGTTTTAACGTATTGGTGTAGCTATATGCTGTGTTTCATTTGTTTGCCTTATTTTGTAATGATGGGCTCACATGTTGTGGTTGCAGTTATTAGTTCTCCTTTGTCCATGTATTCATTCACCTAGCTTGTGCCTATTCTCTACAGGTACAGGCAACTTCTTGTTCTGGGTTACACAGCGTCCATTCCATGCCTCACCATTTCTCTGTTTTGCTTCGCAAATGTGTTAGTGCTAATGTGGTGACACACATCTCTTCTCTTCATTGCTCTGCTTGCTTGTGGCTCTGTCAGATCTAATTACTGTTAAATTCTCACCTACAGAGAACTAGACTGAGAGACTAATTATGAGATATGTAGTTTCATCACAGGGAATGCTAGTTCTCAGACTATTAACCTGCATTAGCAGTGCCATGCCACACGCCTCATGTTTGAATGCAAACAAAACCTGATGAGAAAGGAATGTGGAGATTCATCCTACTACAGGCTGTGCATACAAGCCAACAAATAACACCATGAAACTTCATCAATGCACATCTTACACAGATAAAAAAAACACATGGTGCAGGTAGGAAGGTTTATAACAGGACCAGATCTAGCCTGTCTGATCTGAGGGTGCAGTAAAAAAACAAAAAGTTGGGGTCATACTGCCAACTGATGCATGGGAGCCCTGATGCATTCTTCAGTTGAGAACCAGTGAAATGGGAGTTTATATTGGCATCAAAGTCAGGGGAAGAAAGGGCTTGCTTTTCAAACCAAAAAAATTAATGAACTGCTAATGTAATCTTACAAGGACAATGAATTATGTCAGTGGTGGTGAACTGGACAGTAATAGTCTCAGGTGTGGCCCCTGACACTTCCAGAGGGCTGCAAAATGGCAGCACATTTTCAACTCCCAAAATTTCGATCATGCTGAATTTTTTTCAGTGTGTTGCAATACACACTAAAGAAGCTGGAATACAATAACAACCAGCATTGGTGTCAGTGGATGCAATAATAACCTTCAGCATTGGTGTCAGCGGCTGCAATAATAATCCCCAACATTGGTGTCAATGGCCACAATAATGGTGTCAGTACTATTAACATTAACACACAGCACATGGGCACAGACTTCTTCAGTCTCTCCAAAGTCCAACCCCCTCCCCCCTGTTTTTGTCTCTACAAAGTCTAGCTCCCTTTTCTCTGTTCTTGTTCTAACTAAAGCCCAACCCCCTTCTGTTTTTTTTCCTCCCCAAGGTCCAGCCCCCCTTCCCCCTACCTTTTTTTATCTCTCCAAAGTTCAGCTCCCCTCCACTCTCTCCATTTTAGTCTCTCCAAAGTCCAGACCCCCCCTCCTTTTCTTGTTTCCCCAAAGATCAACTCCTGCCCCCCCCTTTTTTTGTCTCCATAAAGTCTGGGCCCCCTTCTTGTTTTTTTTTCCCAAGGTCCAATCCCTCTTCTCCCCTTCTTTTTTTTATTTCTCTAAAGTCTAGCTCCCTTCCAAAGTCCAGATCTCCTCTCCCCCTTTTTTGTCTCCCCAAAGTCCAACCCTTGCCCCCTTTTTTGTCTCTATGAAGTCAGCCCCTTTCCCTGTTTTTTGTCTCTCTGAAGACCAGACCCACCCAATTTCTTGTCTTTCTAATGTTCAGCCCCCCCGTGTTTTTTTTTGTCTCTTCAAAGTCTAGCCTCTTGGTCCCCATTTTTCAGTCTCTCTAAAGTCCAGCCCCTCATTCCACTTTTTTATTTCTCCTCGCACCCTCTATTTTTCTGTCTCTCCAATGTGCAGCCCCCCCCCTTTTTGTCACTCTAAAGTTATTATATATCCATTATATCAAATAAACTTATAGGTTTACCTGTAGGTACAAGTTGAAAACATCACTTCCTTGACATTCCTTTTTGTGCTTTATGGTACACTACATTAAGAAAACCCATTCATTTTGAACTACTTGGCAGTGTACCTTGACATTCAAAAATAGCATCTACCACATTTTTAACAGTGCACATTAATGCTTGTTATGTACTATATGGTGCTTGTTTGCCAGGTGCGTTGGGGTACAATTCTAATTGAAGTACCATAGATATGCAAATGTGCATTAAAGCAACTTTCTGTCACTTTGGCTATGTACAACAACATGACAACAATTTCAGTCAACAAGGACTACAGATCCCGGAGCCACATGTATTGCAGACTCTGTTAATTATAACACAACACAAAACAGTGAAAAGCAAAGGTCTTGCCAAGCACTCATCTGTAATGAGTCATTTCCACTGAGCACAAGGCAGTTCTCAGCGTGTGCCAAGAAATTGTGCTGAGCACTCCCTTTGAATACTTGCCTGTACTTAAGTATATGCCCATTGATTAATCAATAACACTAGACTTTGGACCAAAACTTTGCCTGTACCTAGTGGAAATTAGATTACTTAAAAAGGACATACATGCTGCTGGGACTTGCACCCTAACACATGACATTCACATTTGTGGAACAAATTAATGTGAAGGACTATAGTGGTGTGTCTTATCACTTTCTAAAAAGACAAGACATAATAAAATGACCCACTGGGTTGGTAGTTTGTGGTGGATCAGACTGATTCACAGCTACATCTTAGCTCCCAACTGTCCCTGATTTCAAGGGACTGTCCCTTATTTGGAACAAAGTCCATCTGTCCCTCTTTTGGCCTCATTTGTCCCTCATTATGGCCTGATCTATACATTTGTATATAAAATGCACTTTTTATCTTTCAAATAGTGTTTCAGGGTGCTAAACCTTTAATCCAGATTCTAAATTGCTGCATTTGTAAATTTCAAAAGCCAAATAAAGGAATAGTAACGGTAAAAAAGAGCACTTGTGGGTTTAACTAATATTTTTTTTTGTATAATTCTTCTTCAAGGGGGCGTGGAAGGGGGTGTGTCCTATATCGACATACTTTTGGTAATAGGTGTCCCTCATTCCCATCTCAAAAAGTTGGGAGGTATGGCTAGCTATTATCTATGAACATATTCAGCAACTTGTATAACTTGCTAGACATATTTTAATTTTGTCTCTTTGTAAAGAAACCTCAAATGTATGCCTTGTTTTAGTAAAACATCTCCCCTCATCAATATTATACCATATCAAGCATATAGAAGTATCTCTCAAGATAATCCAGACCACAGATATTTCTGTGAAGGAGTTAAGTTATCCAGATCATTGTATAGCTAGTAGTAATTAGTCCCATTCAGACAGCCCTGTTCTGTAATGTTAAAGATGTTTTACCACCCATCCAACTATCTACCCCATTCAGGAATATAACCCACTGTTTATAGTCATATCTATCGGTAACCCAATCACCTTAAATTAGTGATAAAGGTAAACTTTTTTTTACCTTAATGCATTCTCTGCACGTGTTAAAAAACATTTTAATAGTGCCTCCCCTGCTGCCCCCTAAATCCTCACCTGAGCCCGATCTCGATCCAGCGCTGTGCACATCTGCAGCAACTCTTCTCCTCTCTCCCCTGTGCCATAGGATTAGCTGAGAGAAGCAGGAGCCAATTGCTGTCAGTCAAAAGCTGTGAACAGACAGCGGGAACTGTCAATAGTCTGTCTGTGTCAATAGAAAGCCAGGCTCGGGATTGAGTATGTATGAGTGCCCTCGGCGGGGGGGGGACTAGAGCCTGGAGCGTCGGCGGGGGACCCAAGGAGAGGAGGATGGGGGCTGCTCTGTGCAAAACCATTGTACAGTGCAGGTAAGCTTCACAATCACTTACATGTGTCGATTAAGATTTTTATTGTCCAAGAACATAATAGGGCTTGTTCACACTGTTGACTGGAAGTGTTCCACACTCAATAAACTTCAATCATTGCAAGGGCAGGCCACAACACTGGTGTAGTGTGCAGTGCATTGTGGAAAAATACAGACACATCACATTTATCCGTGGAACAGTGGATGGCACCATATGTCACTGCACTGCAGCGCAATTCACCGCACTTGGCACTTCAATAAGGCACTTGATTAATAATAAATAATAATAATAAAAACTATAATAATAGTTATAAACTTTTAAATGAGTTAGGTGTTGCGATTTCCTTTCAAATTTGTCTGCCTGTTAGTGAATGTAACGAATATGAATTTATCAGAATTTACGAATTTTCAAAATAACGAATACCGCATTTATACGAATGGAACGAAACGAATTAGAATTTTTCTGAATACTCGAATTACCGATAATAACGAATACCGCATCTATACAAATGGAACGAACCAAATTCGAATGGTTCCGAAGTACCGAAAATAACGAATATCACATCTACACGAATGGAACTAACCAAATTTGAATTTTTCCGAATTACTGATAATAACAAATACCGCATCTGTACGAATGGAACGAACCGAATTTTAATGTTTCCGAATTGACAAATTTATTCGAAAATAACTAATTTAGATCATAACAAAAAATCCGAAAAACAAAAAAAATGAAAACAAGAAAAACACAAGAAAACCTAATTTTTCGGCCGTGCATATGTCTACTGACCATTGCCATCTTGAGTAAGGGCAGATAATTCATGCATCATTTACTTCTTGGAGTCCATCTGTCCTTAGCTTAGACATGCAGACAGGAGTGTGTTGTTAGCTGAGAAAACCCCTCCTCCCCTCCTGAAGACTCCTGGGATGTATGACATCATATGCCTAGGCCTGGAAACCAGGAAATAACTGAAGAAATGTAAAAAAGGTTTAAAAATACTCAATATTGATTGATTGAGAGAGTGAAGTTCTGCTTTAACCTAGGTTTTTTTGTATGAGGATAATGATGGTGTAGAAAGAAAACCATCTCAGATAACTTTTAAAAACTTTCAATAAAGAAGGGCTTTGCTTGTTTTGTATTGTATTTGCTTGTTTTGTATTTTTGCAGCCGGAACGCCTTTGCTGGTACACTCAATCAACATTGATGGGCATAAAAGTTTGTAGCTACATGGTAGGGAGCTCACATAATTGTGACCCTGGAGGATACCAGACAGTAAGCCACTTATTGTTAATGACACCGCAAAGCAAGACCCAGCAAGCAAGACGAGCGCTCTTGGGCAGCTAATTGATATGAACGGGCTGGCCTATGGGCGAAGCGTGACAATGCGGAAGGATGGCATGATACACAACAGCAGCATGGATAGGGGATTAGGGAAAAGTAGGGTTTCATTGTGATGAATTTAATGAAAACAAAACAACATGAGGGAAGGGCACTGCAGAAAATACATTTAGTGGATCATCATTTGAAATCCAGGTAATCACTGGCAAAGGGAACCTGTCACAAGAATTGTGTAATTAAAACTGAGCACACGATGAATAAAATGCATAAACAAAAATTACCATCAACTTATTAGTATATCCAGAGATATAGGCTGCTAAAGTTATTTGCATCTCAAATAAATGTTGTATCAAACATCTTCCCACACTCTTTTAACTTCCAAGGCTCACCACTGGTCCTGGGAGACCACCCACTGACAAACAGAGAAACTTGGGAGGCAGGAGGAATTGGGTCCAAGCTGTCTGGGTCCAGAGATGGGATGTTTGGTGATCATAACCCCCTGCTCATGCTGTTGTTTTATAGACATTTTATGATCATTACTGCTCGGTTGTGTTAGAATGAGGTTGGAACTCAGCAGACACCTTGACTAATATATGTTACTGTGGAAAAGTATATTGGCAGGCATTAGGCTATTGTTCATACAAAATAATATTACTGCAGGGAGTGTCAGCTGAGCACTCAGACAGGAACACTTTTTCAAGACTACTTCATGGGTTATCATTGCACTTAGCTGGTAAGCAATGGTATAAATGCATACAAACAAAGGAATCTGACCAATCACAAGGAGTACCAACACTGCTCCCCTCCCTTCCTTTCTTTTCTTTACAAATAGCCCCAAATTGCCAGTAAACCTAATGCAATAATAAGTAATCAATAATACCAATAGCAGATATTTGGGATGGGATATTTGGAAATATGTTACTCTGCTGTTCTGTCTGTTGTTTTGTTAGTCCAGTATCATGAACTATGAGCATTAGTAATGTTAGCCCAGCACACTGGTTTTATGTCTGAATTACAAACAATATACAAAGCTTGCTATAGCCACTCTGTCTTGAATTTTATATACTGTATCAGTCTTTCTCCACCTCTGCAGCATGGAGGAACCCTTGAATTAATATTCTGGTCTCAGGGAACCCCTTCTAATAATTACTACATTAGTACGTTAGTGCAATGGTCACTGGGAAGAATTCTCTTGTAGGGATCTGCTACCCTCTACTGTCAGCTGCTAGTATCATACCGTAATGTAAAATTTTGTATGTCACTTCCTGACTTGGAGGTGTTGAAAAAAAACAAGGAAGAAGGAAGTGGAGAGAAAGAATATCTCAGCCACATGTCCTGTCCATGCTACTAATACCAGAGATGATTATTGCCAGATAACTAGGACTGCATTCCAGACTAGTTGAGCAACAGCTGAAGGGTTTCCTCATCACTGCAGATCTTGTCTTCAGGTCTCCGACACAAAGACAGATATACTGGTGTGCACCTATATGCTTGGGGTTAATGTGATATGCTGGTTGCAGTAGTTATTCTGCTTCCAATTAGTTTGATTAGATTACTTGTAATTTCCCAGGAAAGGAATCCACTCTATTCACACATGCCTAGTCGTGTGTGGAGGCATTGCCAACTTTATTATCAATCCCACTCTTACACTTAGCGTAGGTTCTGATTCTCTTATTTACCTAAAGGTTTAGTGCAATATCCTGTTTAGGGAGGGCCATATCTAGAAACTCCCCCCAAAAGAGGGCTACACTCCTAACAGTTGTGGTCATTGTCAGAATCCCTCAGATAGCCAAAAATATCACCAATGTCAGAAGTTACTTACCTGAGAAGGAAAATTTGCTAATTTCTCAAGGAACCCCTAGCAACCTCTGGAGGAACTCTAGGGTTCCATGGGACCTTGTTGAGAAAGGCTGGTATACATTTACAACATGCTGTCTAACATTCAGAATGGACAATAATACAAAGAGTATATTGTGATTGTGTACTAATTGCATATTTCAGAATCTGATTTACTTAGTACACATTGATAAAAATATCATATAACAAGAAATCTATTGTAAGGGCATTCTTATACAGCTGAGATGCAGGCACCTTCGGGCAGCTTTGCTGTAGCAAGTGGCTGGCTTGCTCTATGGATTGTACAATACAAGTCCAGCTGACTTTATGAGGTTGATTTACTAAAGGCAAATAGGCTGTTCACGTTGCAAGGGAATTCCCCTTAGCTTAGTTAACGTGGTAAAAAATTAACTTTGCAAAGAATATCCAATCATGTGCACAGAACATAAAAAATAAACAGTATTTTTGTTTGCACATGATTGGATGATGTAAGTTAGCAAAGCTTCAACTCATTCACTAAGCTTTGTGAAAATTTTCATGAAAAGTGACCAGCCTATCTATTCTGACTCCAATTATTGTGATAGTGACTATCCCTTCCTAAGACCTCTGTCTTGAATAAAGCAGAGACAATCCCTTGCGGTCAATCTTCGTCAGATAGCTGAACTCACCAAACACCTTTAATCTACAAATGTCTTTGTGACATGCAGAACACCGTGGCAATACAGCAAGATGCAGTAGACTTAACGTGTTACTAAACCCAGGACAATGCGTTCACTATATCTGGTCTCCCACAGTACACAGAACATGGAATTGCAATTATTTCAGTAAATATAAACTGCTAAATGCCTTTTCTCATTGGCAGTATATAGCAGTTTTGTGACTTCTATCAGTGTCTGGCTGAGCACTGGTTAAAGCTTGAAGGAGGTGTTCTCCTTCTCCTCTGACTGTCCTATGAGGCTGCATGGCCCCTGACCCCCTGTCTGGACAGTGCTGATTGGCCCCGTGCTAATCACATGCACCCTCCAAAAAAAAAAACATCTCTAGCAATACACACCAAACTGAGTATGTGCAGAGTGCCCCCAAGGCATACTATCAGGAGATGGATTGGGGTCTGTGGAAGAAGTGGGGGATCAGAGAACACAGGATCAAACAGCCTTTTTACACAATGCAGAAGATTAACCCCTTAGGTTCCACAGTGAGTATAACAAGCATGCTTTACTGCATATACAGACTGATTTTACTGCTGTGGGTTTAGTAACACTTTAATATGGAAGTGTTAACTAAACAATTAACTAAAGAACAGTACAGGCTGTATATTAAATACAACACAAGCATACAATACATTCCCATATACTGCTGGATGAAATCCTTATATATGCTAACCTGAAATTTTCCTGTATTTTCACATAAAATAACTATGTAACAACTCTGAATCTGCTATAACTTTGTAGGACAGAGGAGACTTGAACACTGACTAAGTTATTTGTGATGTGTATGAATGTCCAGGAAAATGTCTATCAAATAAGATTAAAGTGATATTAAAATATTTTTTATTTTTTTAAATTAAAATAAAAAAGATGTTATACTTACCTGCTCTGTGCAACAATATTGCTCTTCTGGAGTCCCCCAACAGTGCTATCTGTTGCTATTCTCCTCTGGGTTCCCACTGTCACAGGGGAAGGTGAGGGGGAAGAAGTCAGCTACTACACAGTAACATGTTATAAAAGCAAGCCGCGGAACACTGTCCGAATCAGGGGCCCATCCGTAGCCACACACAGCATTGGTAGGCCCTGCCCCATCCTCAAAGGAGTTTGACAGACAGCAGCAGGAGCCTATGGCTCCTGCTGCCCCCAGTGTCTCCAGTGGGACCAGGAATAGGGGCTGCAGAAGGGACATTGCTGGATCGTGAGAGGAGTCAGCAAGTTTTAGGAATGGGGGAAAAGTAGTGGGGAGTTTTCTACCTTAACGGCTAAGTTCACCTTTTGTAAAAAAAAAGAATAAATGCACATGATTTTGCAGGTAAATGTGCATTTATCATTTTTTAATTTAATCTTATTTTATTAAAGAAGAGCATGTGTCCATAAACATACAGTTATTTAACAAACGTACAGAAACAACAAAATTTGCATGTAGTGCAGCTTATGTACATAAGATACATAGGATTTGCCAGATTCGGCAGATAAGGTTAAAGAAGAATGCCTACATAGTGTTCTAACGTCTTGCAAATCATATTTGAACTCAGTAAACACCACCATCTGCTCTATGGGTGGTGCCCACTTGTATAGAACTCATTTAGGCTTATAGTAGTGTGTTAATCATAGTTTCTCACTAAAGGGTATGCTGCCTCGATCACATATTTCCTTTTTGGCGAAGAGAGATGTTATGATTTAAGTATTCGTGTAGCACATAAATATAGCAAAAAAGAGAGAAGGAAGAGATAAAGGGGAGAAAATAAGAAAGCAAAATAAGTATAAGGGGACGCTCCACTTAAGCTAACCAGTGGTAGGGGTAGGATCACCCCCAGCCCAGGAGATGAACCCCGTGGAATAACGAAACTTAGACCACGAGGTCCAAGTATTGGAGAATTGTTCCTCTTTACCCGTTTCCTGTGACAACAGTCGTTCCAGATCGCTGATTCAGTCCAACTTAGTTGCCCAGCAGGAGTACAGCCATCTGCCCCTACCTCCCATACAGGCAAACAGTTACTGAAGTGCATAAAGAGTCAACTGAGAACTACAAGACATTTGACACAGTGGAAGATGGGACTTGTAGTTCATTCATTCACAGATTGCTGTGAGTGAATGATGCTGCTGTGTGGGCAGAGCCTTGCACAGCTGTTCTGTTTTCAAAACGTGACAACGGGTGCAGGGAAGGAGAACCCCCCCGCCAACTGTCACGGGGGGGGGGGTGAGGGGGGAGAGGTTTGGCTGCTACACAGTAACATGTTATATAAGTATGGGTGTAATATGTTATAAAAGGTGAGCTTTAATACACGGAATGCATTACGATAAAAAATAGTTCAGGTTTAGAACCAGTAGAGTTTGCTGATTTTTATATTATCTTTGTGCCAGTCAGATTGGAATGCAGTAATATATCGTGTAGACTGACAACAGAGAGACACATCGTTTATTTAAAATAGAAGTATGTTTTCTTTATTTTTTAGAATAATACTCACCTAGGTGGATGCAGCACCGCTGATTGCTCAGTTCCCAGAGCTCCCTGAGCACAGAGCTGGTGACTGTCTGCACTGGGCAACAGGGTAAGAGGGACAACAGCAAGTCCCCAAATGAACAAACTGTGACTGCTTTTACCTTATTTTTACCCCTTTTCTGACCACTCCTGGACATTTGTAGCCAAATTCATCAGGGAAAGGTGGTACAGGAAATGTACGGAGGAGTCAGTAGGCCCTTTATAGCTTAGCAATAGTTAATACAGATCTCCTTTGTCTGAGGGCCTGTTCACACCAGGTGCATTGGGACTGTGCTAGGCACCCTTGCTCAGCGCCATCACAATTCAAGACAATGCAAAACAAGTCCAGTTCTCACCACTGTAGTGGTGTGTGTTGAAAAAGAAGTACGGCATGCAGTCGTTTTTTTTAGAGCAGTGTGGTGTGATACAAACCACTTCATTGCACCGAAAACTTAATAAAATGTCACTTTAGGGGAGATTTATTAAAGCTAGTGCAAATAGACTCTGGTGCAGCTGTGCATAGTAGCCAATCAGCTTCTAACTTCAACTTGATCAATTAAGCTCTGGCAATAAAACCTACAAGCTGATTGGTTACTATGCACAGTTGCACCAGATTCTGTGTGCACCAGGTTTAGTAAATCCCCCCATTTGTGACATATCAATACGTTTCACATAAATAAATAACCGGCTCGATGACACCATGATCAGCGTATCTGCACTGTTTTCCCCAGTGCACGCCAGCCCCCTTGCATTCAGTGCAAATTGTTGGTGTGAACAAGCCCTTATTTGGTCTGTACAGCAGAAAAGGAGCTTTACATATAAAGCAGACATTATGCCGTCTGCAATAACATATTCTAGATAAAATAATCAACTGACATGAGGAGCGGGGCCTTTACAGAAGAGCCCATCATTCAGCTCTACCTAGGACAACATGATGCTTGCTTATAGGATAACTAAAAAAATAATTTAAAAAACATGTGGAAAAATAGTTTGGTCCCATAACACCGGAATCAAAAATATGAGTTGTTGTGTGCCTGTAATGTCCTAAAGTTTTTACTTACTATTCCATTATTGCTATTACAGGCCAGTTATGTAGACATATTTCCCATTTATGTTCATTGTCTTTTTTATTTTGCATTTACTGTATGTTCATTGTCATTTTCATGTCTTATGGATACACAGATTTTTCGTTGTAAAATATTAAAATCCTATCCATAAGTGATACATGCATTCACTCACCACACTGACCTTAATAACAATAACACCTTATTATTCTCATAGTAAAATCTTGGCTGCACTTGACAAATAGCATGAGGGTGAATTACTGTCTGATTTCATCTAGAAGAACTGGCTGAGCAAATGAATCCAGACAACTGAAGGGCAAGGGCGTGGTGCCAACCTTTGCTCATGTTTAATATTTGCTTCCAGTTGCCAAGACTGCATGTTCCTGAGTGACTTAACAACAGTGCTGTGCTTGTTACAATAGATAGAAGGACAAGTGCATATGCCTAGGGAGCTATCTGCCTTAATCAGTATTCTTCTTTGCTGTTTGTTACATTTCCCTTTAGATATCAAACACCTATATAAATGGCTTTTATGAAGGCCAAACCATAAGATAGACTATAGTCCAAGTCCTTTACCTAGGGAGAAATGAGTTTGACATGCATTACTAGCTAGCATGTCCACCCCTTCAGAGATCTTACAATATTAAAGCTGAACCCCAGGCATTTTTTCCCAGGGCAAGACCAGTCTTTGCAGCTCCTGAAGCCCCACGAATCCCCCACCCTTCCTGGGGTCTAGCGGTCTTATGCAATGGACTGTTCCTGAGGTCATCACGCCCATAGGCTGGTTTTGGACGTGAAGATGTCAGGAATAGTCCACCACTGGACGAGGGGGCTTTGTGTAGACCCCTAGACCAAACAAGCAGTTAACCCATGTAGTGAGGCTGTGCCCAGAGTTGGACTTTAAGCGTTATAAACGTTATTAAACCATTAATAAAAACATATTTAACGTGTGTGTATTCCTTTACAAATTGCACTGTTCATATTCACATTTGTGATGCAATGCCAGCTTGTCCAAAATTCTATCTACTTTTATACTTCTTTACATTTCTTCAATTGCTTACAGGTTCCTGGCCTAAACCAAAGTGATATCATATACACCAGAAGTCTTCATGGGCATTTTTTTATTACTTTTTCAGCTAAGCACGCCTTTCCGTCTGCATGTCTGGCCTTGAGAAAGTGTGCAGCCCGTGTATATTGTACTGAATATGTGCAAGATTTTCTAGTGTTATAACAGTAAGGGCAGATAGATGCTATATAAATAATCTACCATACCAAGATGGTCATAGCTAGAAATGCTGCGGGTGTGTTTTTCAAAGTGATTTCTCATAAATGAAAACATGGAGACGTGGATGGGTGAGTTTTGCGGCAGAGCGTTGCCATGCCAGGGTCTAGTGAGTGAGGATGATGCAGGATTCTCAACCTGGCAGGCATAGGCGTGCGCAGCCTTTTGCATTAGGGTGTGCACCTCAAGCCAAAGCTCAAACACACGTGCGTCTGTGTGTGTATATATATATATATATATATATATATATATATATATATATATACATATACACACAGACACAGACTCTTAAATAAATGTAGACAAACACTTTAAGATGTATTAAAACATGTGTAATTAAATAAACAATTATCAATGTAAACAAACATTATTTTCTGTCATGTCCCCCCTCACAGAACGGAGAACTGCCATGTTTACATTGGCGATTCCCCGTTCTTGCTCTCTCACAGGCGATCGGTGGACATTGAGTCTACCCGACCTGCGGCCCCGCTTACTGAGCGCGCAGTGGGCGAGCGCACGCCCGCTATTCACGCATGCGTGGATCGACGTATATAAATGCCGATTTGCGGTAATGTGCCACTTTGCCGCCATCTTTCTACGCGAAGCAGTCAGCAAGTGGTTAAATGCCATTTCTTTACATTTTTCTCACACATTAAAATAACGCTTTGATATCTGATCAGATATCAAAGCAATATTTTAATACGTGTGAGAAGAATTTTTTTTAAAAATTACATTTAAAAATCTGATTATATACTGTATACATATATATATATGGCACATTCGGAAAAAAAAAAAAAAACATCAATGCACATGAATTTCAACTCAGCAAAATTTTTTATTTACTATATATGAGGCTGAGCAGCACTGAGCAGGGCAGGCAGGGCACTGGCAGGCACATGGTGACATCTTTCACTGGTCTGGTATTTACTATATATGAGGTTGAGCAGGGCAGGGAAGTACATGGTGGCACATAAAAAAAAAGCAACAATACATACAAAGTTTTCAGCAAAAAAGTGTGTGTGTATATATATATATATATATACACACTTTTTTGCTGAAAACTTTGTATGTATTGTTGCTTTTTTTATGTGCCACCATGTACCTGCCTGCCCTGCTCAGCCTCATATATAGTAAATACCAGACCAGTGAAAGTTGTCACCATGTGCCTGCCAGTGCCCTGCCTGCCCTGCTCAGTGCTGCCTCGAGTCACACACACTGCACAGCTCACCTCTCCCCACCGCTGCTTCTCCCAATGTGCCAGCCCAATGTTGGAAGCAGCGAGAAGAGAGGCCGGAGGGCAGGCGGAGTGCAGCCGCATATCACTCCGCTGCTGCCGATGCCGGAACTATAGAAGAAGCATTGGCAAATGCGGCTCGGCTCCTGATTACTCCGCCTCCCTCCCACTCACAGCACAGACAGGTGAGGTCTTTTTGCTGGACTCTATTGGCAGACACTGACACACAACACGACACACATGTATTTTACAAGCCAGCAACCAGCAAGGAACACATTAGCACAGCTAGTAACAGAGCAGTAAAAGCAAGACTGAGCACAGGGGGGATTAGGGTGTGCCTGGGCACACTCGGCACACCCCGTACGCACGCCTATGCTGGCAGGTTGAGGGGCTCCAGGGGATTTGTGCAGTTGAGAGGAAACTGGCTTTTCAGTTTCCTCATTTCGTTTTAAAGTCTGTTCGGGACCTGGAGCCCGGGGATTTCTTAGAGCTCCGGGTTGGATGAAATCCCCAGTCCTGGGTCCAGGTTTTGGGACCTACCAGGACTCTGATTGTCCAGCTGGGTGGAGGCCTGTTAAGAGCAGTCAGGACCAGGCTTTTGGGTCACACACACTGGGAAGACAAGCGGTCCCCAGGAGACTAAGATTGCAGGAGGCAGTCTGGTCATCCACATCTGTGAGGAGGCAGGTGTGACTGTGATCATGCCACAGCGGATCGCTTACAAGCCAGATGGGCTAGGATATCACCTTAGCCAGGAGGGCTACTGAACATTATAACCAGGAGAGCTGTTGATCGCTTATAAGCCAGGGGGGCTAGGATGTCATTATAGCCAGGAGAGCTACTGAACGTTAATGACCCAGGAGTCTGAAGGCTTGCATTTGTACAGTGATGTCTAATCAGAAAAAGTGCAGCGCTGATATATAAAAAAAAGTCCTTAGTAGAAAGCATTTGTACAGTGATGGTGGAACCCCCTGTGCGGGAAACCCTGTGATTATTGTTTTCCTTTAACTTTCTTCTAAATAAACATGGGCTATCATGCCCTCAAACAGAGATCCTGGCTGGAGTGAACTCACTAAAATGCATATACCACAAGAGCTAAGCACCCACATGCCACAGTTTGCTTTGAATATTAAAAATTAATTAGCGTTGAAATAGCATTTTGGTGCTCACATTGGTAGGCTCTGCTTTAATATATTTCTAACTACTGTTTGAGATGCTGCTCCCATTTAAAACCTACTAGAGGATATTTTTCCCCAAAAAACGTTAAGAGGATACCTTAGATAGTACCTTTTCCCTCAACTTCTCTCCCAAAGAAAAACACGTTGAGCTTGACTGCCTACAGTTTTTATATCTTCACTGGACTAACATCCTAAGTAGATATGACACCACTTGTGGGGGTGTAGCAGCCGATGAGGGATACTGATTTTAAAATATATTTTTTTTTGTGTAAATATCTTGTGTTTATACGGTTCACTCTGGAATGTAAAGGATAGATGCCAGAGTGTGGTTGTAAATGGGGTTCACTCAGAACAGAGACTAGTCACTAGTGGGGTACCACAAGGCTCTGTACTGGGTCCTGTTCTATATAACCTATATGTAAGTGATATAACTAAAGGTTTGTTGGGCAATGTATGTCTCTTTGCTGATGATACAAAGGTGTGTAATAGGGTTGATATCCCTGGAGGTGTCTGTAACATGGAACATGATTTGGCATTGTTGAAAGATTGGTCAAAGCAGTGGAGGCTGCAGTTCAATATTTCTAAATGTAAAATAATGCATCTAGGGAATAAGAATCCCCTTAGAGAGTACATTGGGGGTACAGTGTTAGCTAGCACTACAGAAGAAAAAGATTTGGGGGTGCTTATTTCAGATGATTGTAAATAGAATTCTAGGCTGTATCAGTAGAGGGATCACCAGCAGGAGGAAGGAGGTTCTGATTCCTCTATATAGATCTTTAGTGAGACCTCACTTAGAATACTGTGTCCAGTTCTGGAGACCTCACTTACAAAAAGATATTGATAAGATAGAACGAGTTCAGAGCAGGGAAGGACTGACCATAGGGCACTTCGGGCACTGCCCGGGGGCCCTTGGCCAGTAGGGGGCCCCATGACAGCTTCCACTTTGATCTACCTATCAATCACAGCTAGCCAACAGGTAGATCGGCCCTCCTGCCCCATGTAATGTTCTCTGCTGTGCCCCATAATGTACACTGCTAGCCCAAGTAATATGCCCTGCCAAGCCCCATAATGTGCCCCCCTGACTCCCCCTATGTAATGTGCCCTATAATGTTCCCCGCTGCCCTCCCATGTAAAGAATGGCCCGAAGCAAAAAAAAAAAAAAAAAAAATCAGCGCAGGGCCTCGTCACATGTAATACCCCGTGTCGTCTCTTGTAATGTACCCCGTCCTCCCGGCTAGATGGACAACCGATCGACACTAACTATCCATCTAGTTTCACCTTCGACAGTACCCCGGGGGATGACCGGTTCCCGGGGGCCCGTCACGGGCTTCACGGGATACCAGTCAGGAAGGGACGAGACTTGAGCAAGATAGAATAGTTATAGAAAAACATTCACTCCAGAGGTCTTGACCTGTGTCATAAGATTCACTCCAGAGTGATTTCTAGATATATCTCCTTAGTCTTGGAGGAAGGAGGACGACCACTAGGGAGATGACTATGTCGGATCTTAAGATAAATGT
>BLSH010241805.1:3338088-3350633 GCA_018402905.1 Glandirana rugosa
CTCTCGGAGAAGGAATGTAGTCCCAGGTGTGGTTCTCTGGGGACCCTGATGTAAGGTGGGGCTCTCTGTGGACCCTGATGTAAGGAAGAGGCTCTCTGTGGACCCTGATGTAAGGAAGGGGCTCTCTGGGGACCCAGATGTATGGAAGGGGCTCTCTGGGGACACTGATGTAAGAAAGGGGCTCTCTGGGGACACTGATGTAAGAAAGGGGCTCTCTGGGGACCCTGATGTAAGGAAGGGCCTCTCTGGGGACCCTGTTGTAAGGAAGGGACTCTCTGGGGACCCTGTTGTAAGGAAGGGACTCTCTAGGGACCCAGATGTATGGAAGGGGCTCTCTGGAGACACTGATGTAAATGGGGGGGCTCTCTGGGGACCCTGATGTAAGGGGGATCAGCACTCAGAAATGTAACAATGATATATATATATATATATATATACATATACACACGCAAACATGTATATTATATACATGTGTATGCCCACTCAAGCGTATGACTCTACTTTGCTGCTATGGGCTCTAGCCCCAGATCTTTTGTAGACCTAGCCCCTGGACTTACCTATAGGTAAAAGTCAACCAAGGGAGTTTACTCCTACTTTAAACACACAGACCAATACCACCATTAAAACTGGCCCTTCACACGGATGTATGGATTGCTACGCCCTTGTGAATGAGGCCTGAGAGTAAACACAAACTGGTTGGCAACATCTGAACTCTCTGTTTTATGACAATGTATATTATGTGCAGTTTGTGTTGGAGCACAGCTTTAAGGCCTCATACACACGGGCGTTTTTTACAGCCACGTTTTTTAGCATCGTTTACAGCTCTTCGTGTTATTCAATGGCCCCATAAAAACGCCAACGTTTTTGAGCTGTAGAGGGCATCAGCGTTAGTGAACTGTAAATAGAATGCGGGACCAGCGCGTTCCCAGGCTGTAGCTTTTGGCGTTTTTGACGTTAAGCCAGCAAAACGCTCACTAACGCCGTACCAGCGTTAACTGGCGTTTTTAACGCCAGCGTTTTCAGGTTAAAAAATAGCAGAGGAATGTTTTTTTAACCACTTCAATACCAGGCACTTATAACACTTTCCTACCAGACCAGTTTTCAGCTTTCAGTGCTATTGCGCTTTGAATGACAATTGCGCGGTCGTGCGACGTTGTACCCAAACACAATTTTTATCATTTTGTTCCCACAAATAGAGCTTTCTTTTGGTGGCATTTGATCACCCCAGCGGTTTTTATTTTTTGCGCTATAAACAAAAAAAGACCAAAAATTTTGAAAAAAAAAATTCTCTGTTTCTCTCACAAAACTTTGTAAATAAGTACATTTTCTTCATCACTGATGGGCACTGATGAGACTACACTGATGGGCACTGATGAGGCAGTACTGACTGCCACTGATGAGGTGGCACTGATGATGAGGCACTTATATGCAGCAATGATGAGCACTGTTAGTGCCCATTCACATAGGGGCGACTTGCAATCTGACTTGAGTTGCCTCAAGTCGCCCCAAGTCGCTTGACATCTGAAACCCCATTGAAATGAATGGGAGCCGTCTTAATATACGCGACTGAAGTCGCTCCGACTTCAAGGCGACTTCTGAAAAGGTTCCTGTACTACTTCTAGGCGACTTCTATCCGACTTGTGCCCATAGGATTCAATAGAAGTCGCCTCCAAGTCGGATCCCCCATCTACATGGAAGCGACTTTACAGTTGAAAGAATAGAATTTATTTTTAGGCAGCCCCCTCCCTCCCTTCTCTGATTGGTCAAGGCAAAGTCGTCTGGCAAAAGTCGTGTTGTAAAGTCGCCTGAGGTCGCGCTGGAAGTCGCGCTGAAGTCGCACTGAAGTCGCCTAGCAAAGTCGCGCCAAAGTCGGGTCGGCCCTATGTGAATGCAGGCTCAGGTGGCACTGATAAGCAGCACTGACGGACACTGATAGGTGACACTGATATGCAGCGCTGACGGGCACTGATATGCAGCACTGACAGACACTGATATGCGGCTATGATGGGCACTCATAGACGGCACTGATTGGCACTCATAGGCGGCACTGATGGGCACTGGTAGGTGGCACTGGTGGGCACTGATATGTGGCACTGGTATGCACTGATAGGGGCACTGGTATGCACTGATAGGGGCACTGGTGGGCATATGCACTGATAGGGGTCCATTCCCTGGTGGTCTAGGGTGGCATCTGAAGGTGGCACTGAGTGCCATCCATATTGGGCACTGTGCCCCTTACCTGGTGGTCTAGGGTGGTCTCCCTGGTGGTCCAGATCGGCTCCCTGGTGGTCCCTGGTCGGCTCCCTGGTGGTCTAGTGTGGCTATCCTAGGGGGGGCCATGCTGATAAACCATCAGCACAAACCCCCCCTGTCAGGAGAGCAGCCGATCGGCTCTCCTCTACTCAGGTCTGCAGACCCGAGTACAGGAAAAGCCGATAAACGGCTTTCCTGTGTTACACTGTGACCAGCCATGATTGGTCACAGCTGATCACATGGTAAAGTGCTTCAGATGAAAGCGCTTTACCGAGATCGGTAAGGCGGGGGGTCAGACTGACCCCCCACACCACCTATCGCCGTGATGTGCGCCTCCCCGGGCACGCGCCGGCATGTTATCCTGAGGATGTCATATGACGCCCAGTCAGGATAACTCAACCACTTCCCAGCCGTCATTCTGCCTACGGCGGTCGGGAAGTGGTTAAAAAAATGCCTATTGACGCCGACGCTCAAAGACGCTCACTAACGCTCATTAACGCCGATGCAAAATGCCAAAAAAAAACGCAGATTTTTTCCTGACGTCGGGCCTGACGTTTTGCTTATTTTTTCTCATACGCCCTTGTGTAAGAGGCCTTATAGTGAAAGTTTTGAGCAGAGACTTTGGAAAATGGCCTCATACGCATGGGCGTATAAAAAAAAATAAGCTTAACGTTGGGCCCGACGTCAGGGAAAAATCAGCATCAAAAACGCGATTTAGTCTGCGTTTTGCATCAACGTTAATGACCGTTAGTGAGCATCGGCATCAATAGGCGTTTTGTTTGAAAAAAACATTCCTCTGCTAGTTTTAACCTGAAATTGCCGGCGCTAAAAACGCTGGTTAACGTCGCTACGACGTTACGGCGCGTTAGTGAGCCGTTTGCCGGCTCAGCGTCAAGAACGCCAAAACGTTACAGCCTCGGAACGCACTGGCTGTAACTTCTACTTTCAGCTCACTGAACGCCAACGCCATCTACAGCTCAAAAATGTCAGTGTTTTTATGGGGCCATTGAATAACATGGAGAGCTGAAAAAATGCTAAAAAACGCTGTGCTCCGTGTGTATGAGGCCTTATAGTCTATGCAAGGTCACACAAGTGGATTAACCCCTGAAAGATATTTGCCTTTGCAACATTGGTCTCAATATATGCATGCTTCAAAAGTGACGGTAACCATGTAAAAGGAGCGGCGCACCATGGTGAATAACACTTATCATCTTCCTTGTGAGCTAGGCAATAGCTTGGCATACTGTTATCATGTGACTTATCTATTCAGGACATACAGGATTTATCCATATGGAAATATATATAGCACATATTTCTGAATGTGCAATTTTATTGTATTATAGCAACAATACAGTGGATAAAGACTTTATACCAACACGTCAGAAATTATATTCAAGCACATATCCTATCAGGACTGTTGGTGTCACAAGGGAAGAGGTCTTTATGTGCATTTCTTTATTTGATGCAATCTTCAGCCTGTCAGAGCTGCAGAACGGGGAACCGCTGATGTAAACACGGCGGTTCTCCGTTCTGTGAAGGGGACATAACAGATCTACTGATCCCTGTGATCGGGATCAGTGTGATCTGTTATGTCCCGGCCAGCCCAGCACCCATACAGTTAGAACACAATGAGGGAACACAGTTAACCCCTTTACTGTCCCCTTAGTGTTAACCCCTTCCCTGCCAAAGGCATTTATACAGTAATCAGTGGATATTTAAATTTCTGATTGCTGTATAAATGTCATTGGTCCCAAAAAAGTGTCAAAAATGTCCGACATGTCCGCCCCAATATCAAAGTCCCAATAAAAATCGCAGATCGCCGCCATTACTAGTAAAAAAAAAAAAATAATAAAAACAACATAAATCAATTCCCATAGTTTGTCGATAACTTTTGCACAAACCAATCAATATATGCCCATTGCGATTTTTTTACCAAAAATATGTAGAAGAATATATATCGAGCAAACTCGATGAATAATTTTTTTTTTATATATATTTTTTTTTTTTTTGGATTTGTATTATAGCAAAAAAAAATTGTCTCTCTTTGTTTGTTTATGGAGCAAAAAATAAAAACCGCAGAGGTGATCAAATACCACCAAAAGAAAGATCTATTTGTGGGAAAAAAATGATAAAAATTTTGTTTGGGTACAACGTCGCACACCCGCGCAATTGTCATTCAAAATGCGACATTGCTGAAAGCCGAAAATTGATCTGGGCAGGAGAGGGGTTTAAGTGCCCAGTAAGAAAGTGGTTAAAGTGGTAGTTTTCAGCCAAGGAAGCTGCCATATTGTCCTCTGTTCTTCAACTGCCATGATGCTGCACATGACAATAGTTATGACTCCAGCCATTGGATGGTTTGACAGTCTGATTGAGAGCACAACCAATGTGACTGTTATATTCCCAGGACATGCCGGAAATGTAACTGTTTTTTCAAACTGTCCAATCGATGGGTTTACTTCCGCTTTAACAAAAAAATGTGAGGCTTTAATATCACTTTAAGGTGATCTCTCCGTCAAATCTGACAGAGCGTGAGCTGTTCTGCACAGAAGAAAGGGCAAAAATGTCATTCTCTAAATGTGCAAAGCTGGTAGAGACATCCCCAAAATGACTTGCAGCTGTAATTGCAGCGAAAGGTGGTTCTACAAAGCATTGGTTTGAAAACCATTTATCATTTTCCTTCCACTTCACAATTATGTGCCCCTTTGTGTTGGTCTATCACATAAAATCCCAATATTTACGTTTTTGGTTGTAACATGACAAAATGTGGAAAATTTCAAGGGGTATGAATACTTTTTCAAGGCACTGTATCCCTATTATTTGCAATCTCTAAGATCTTGCCCTACATGGAACCATTTTCCCTGATTTGGTGTGTGAGAGCGCATGGAGGAATGATTGCAGCAGTTGCTAAGCATGTGATAGCGACGTTCTCATTTTAATCTTTTTTGAAATGGTGGAGGTATATTTTTATACTTGAATTTGCATTAATTGATTAATAAAGCTGTGCTATTTTAATACCGGTTGGTTCATTATTGAAGACAATCTTGTGGATCTCTAATCCTCTGAAGTGTGTGTTTGTGTAGTCTAGAGCAGTGATGGCGAACCTTGGCACCCCAGATGTTTTGGAACTAAATTTCCCATGATGCTCAACTACACTGCATGGGCATCAATGTAGTTCCAAAACATCTGGGGTGCCAAGGTTTGCCTTCACTGGTCTAGAGCATCAATCCCCCAGGACATTACTTGTGGGTGATGGTAAAACACAGCCTCTCTGGGGTGTTCTATGTACTAATGTTACCCCTAAATCATTTATTACCTAGGTATTGTTGTGGTGGCTTTTTTGTTTATTTTTTTGTTTATGGCTATAAAACCCACCAAGCCTTCAAATATTTAATGCATACAAACACTTTAATATTATAGTAGCTGGAACCTGCTGATATTTTACATTTTTGTAAGGAATACATGGTTATTATATTTTATTATTTTCTTTTTTCCTTATGTGTATGTGTGTCCTCAGTTATGAGGAAAGGATTAGTAACAGTTTATGTAGTACATACAGTATATGTATATGAGTAGCAACCGTATCATGGGCCTTATTTCTCTATTTTCCTTGCTATATCAAATTTAAGTTGGATAAGTTCTGTGCCAACATTTTTAATGTGGTTATTCTATGTTATTTATATGTATTTTTTCTTAAAAAGATAGTACATTGTTTATTGATCCCTGTGGAAAAAAAAATCAATCTACCCCTCCCTACTTTATCTAAAACTAAAAATTATTTTGGCTAGAGATGCATTTTATATATCTTTTCTCAAACTGATTTCCAAATGGGTGCATTTGCTTATAAGTGCCTGAGCAATCTCAGATTAGTAATAAAAAAGTTGCAGTGCCTGAATCTTTTTGGCATATAGGGAAATACTCCACACAATGCCCTAAAGTGTTCTCTCTACTTGAATTAGGCTAGGTTTCCACTATTGTGATCTGAAAGTCGCGTGATTTTGCCGCAATTTTACCACAATTTTTGCCACGATTTTGATGTGACTTGAAGCAATGCCTGTGCATTCTTGAAGTCTATGGACCTCAAGCTGCATGAAAGTCGGACAAAAGTAGCGCAGGGACTACTTTGAAGTCTCTGCAACTTGAAGTGGCACAGATATGAACAGCACTCATTGGAAATCATGGAGTATGACTTGTCATGCAACTTTGCAGTCCCAAGTCATAAGAAAAGTCGCACTAGTGGAAACCTAGCCTAAAACATTCCCAGATAAAAGAAGAGTGCTCACATATGACCTTTTATTCCATGAATTGAATTGAATGAATAAATGGGGCTTTGCTTGCATCAGAGTCCCGAAGTGCAAACTGCATTTATAGAGCACACAGCAATGTTTTATAAATGTGCTGAAGTTTTTATTTCAAGCAGGGGTATAGCCTCTGCTTTATAAATGGGCATCATCATTCAAAATGTCTGAAATGCTGATGATGCTTGCTTCATACAGATATTATGTTTTTCTACATGCTATTTTCTTTCTGCTGTATATTGGGGGTCTCCAACCACTGGGCAGTGGCCTCTCTGCAGCTGGGCTGCAAGTGCAGTGGGTGAGCAGGTGAGCGACCAGAGAGATGACATCATCTCTCACCGCCTGCCCTGCAACATCACAGTTCCACACTCACTGTGCAACCGCGGGCAGCAGAGAGATTACAACATCTCTCAATGCCTGCCCTCACTCTGGGACTCAGCCAATGAGCATGTGCTGAAATGCTGGGCAGAGACTGCCAGAAGCCTCTTTCTCTGCTGTCACTGTTGCCTGCCACCAAATTGCCTTTAGATTTAAAAAGTGACAAGCTGGTATTTTTTTCTGGCAGGCAACAGTGGGAAGCTTCAGCTGGTGACAGGGTAGTGACAATCCGCATCTGGTAGCAGGCAACGTGGCAAGCTACAATCTGCATCTGGTGGCAGGCCACATGGCAAGTGACAATTCGCATCTGGAGCAGGTGACGTGGTAAGTGACAATCTGCATCTGGTGGCAGGCGACGTGGCAAGTGACAATTCGCATCTGGTGGCAGGCCACGTGGCAAGTGACAATTCACATCTGGAGCAGGCAACGTGGCAAGTGACAATCCGCATCTGGTGGCAAGCGACATGGCAAGTGACAATTCGGATCTGGTGGCAGGTGACGTGGCAAGTGACAAGCTGCATCTGGTGGCAGGTGACATGCCAAGTGACAAGCTGCATCTGGTGACAGGCGACTTGGCAAGTGACAAGCTGCATCTGGTGACAGGCGACTTGGCAAGTGACAAGTGCTCCCACTGTGGAGTCACTTATAAATTCAGTAGTGATAGGAACTGCAGGTGATACACAGGGTGCCGTGAAGAGGCCTTGCAGCTTAGGCATGCATTTGCAAATGTGTGCTAACTAAACCCCTGTTTTTAACGCATACTGTTGGACAGGTTAATTCGGTTGGTGAGTTGAACTTGGAATTTTTCTCTGGTTTTGTCTTTCAAGTGACAAGCTGCATCTAGTGGCAGGTGATGTGGCAAGTGACAAGCTGCATCTGAAGGCAGGTGACGTTACAAGTGGCATGCTGCATCTGAGGGCAGGTGAACTGGCAAGCTGCATCTGAAGGCAGGTGATGTGGCAAGTGACAAGCTGCATCGGGTGGCAGGAGACGGTGGCAAGTGCATCTGGTGGCAGGCGGCATAAAAAGTGACAAGCTCAGGGTTCCCACTGATTCTGCATTATGATACTGAAGACGCAGGAGGGGCGAAATGCAGCAAGCAGGGAGGAATATTGTTGTAAGTACATTTGTTTTATTATTTCTAATAAACCAAACAGTATTACGCTATGAACATCTCTCTCTTCATTGGTGTGACATATACCACGATGATGGGTACCTTGTAATTGGTGGAGAAGGAAGGAGCTAGATTCATCCACTAGTGCAGGACAAGACCCTGCGGTTTTGAATCATATTGCTGGTGAGTGGGGACTCAGGAGGGGAGCAGGGAGTGGCATCTGAATCTTCACAAGCAGTAATCAACTATATTTGGCACTTTGCTTCCAAGGATGGACTTTTTCACCTGCAGCAGCTGTCCGGGTGGCTGGTCTCAGACAATCTTGGAGGTGAAGATGCTGGATGTGGAGGTCCAGGGCTGGTGTGATTACACGTGGTCTGCGGTTGTGAGGCCGATTGGATGTACTGCCAAATTCTCTGAAACGCCTTTGGAGATGGCTTAAGGTAGAGAAATGAACATGCAATTCAAGGGCAACAGCTCTGGTGGACATTCCTGCAGTCAGCCTGTCAACTGCACGCTCCCTCAAAACTTGCGACAGCCGTGGCATTGTGCTGTGTGATAAAACTGCACATTTTAAAGTGGCCTTTTATTGTGGCCAGGAGATGTGCTGCACTGCATGAGGCAAATGGTGGTCACACCAGATACTGACTGGTTTTTGGACCCACCAGACTCCCTCAATACAGTAAAACTGCACATTTTAGAGTGTCCTTTTATTGTGGCCAGCCTAAGGCACACCTGTACAATAATAATGCTGTCTAATCAGCATCTTTATTTGCCACACCTCTGAGGTGGATGGATTATCTCGGCAAAGGAGAAGTGCCCACTAACACAGATTTAGACAGATTTGTGAACAATATTTGAGAGAAATAGGACTTTTGTGTAGATAGAAAAAGCCGTAGATCTTTGAGTTCAGCTCATGATAAATAGGGGAAAACACAAAAGTGTTGCGTTTATAATTTTGCTCAGTGTATAATAGAATAAAAATGAATGAAAATGCAATTGTGATTGAAGCTGCTGTTATCTGGTAAGGTCAAAATACCCCATAAGAGGACAATCCAACAAAATTAAACTTAGCGTTGCTTCTATATCAAAACATAAGTGCTAAATAATAAACATATATAAAGTGCCTGTGCAATATCTAATCTATCATAGTGCAATCTTAGGTGAAAAAGTCCATCCATGGAAGCAAAGTGCCAAATATAGTTGATTCCTGCTTGTGAATATTCAGATGACACTCCCTCTTAGATCTTTGAGTTCAGCTCATGATAAATAGGGGCAAACACAAAAGTGTTGCGTTTATAATATTGCTCAGTGTATATGGATGCTTAACACTATTCACAGTTAGTGTATTACACATAACCATAGCGTGGGTACACTCATCACTGAATTCACAATAATTATAGTGACCAAACAGAGAAATAATAAGTAATTGCCTATAGATAGCTATCATATTTCATCAACAGTTAGAAAGCAGTAGCCCTCGGACACTCAGTGCTGCAGCTAGAGCCACTCTTTCCTGAACAACGGCCGCCATCATGACCGACGCAGCAATCTCCTTCGCCAAGGACTTCTTGGCCGACGTTGTGGCCGCTGCTGTCTCCAAGGCTGCTGTTGCACCCATTGAACGAGTCAAGCCACTGATTAGGCATTTCCCTACCCAGGCCCTCAATTTTTCCTCCAAAGGCAAGTACAAAAACATCTTTCTTGATGGTGTTGACAAGAGGACCCAGTTCTGGCATTACTTTGCCAGAAACTTGGCATCCATTTGAGGTGCTGGAGTCACCTCCTTGAGCTTTGTCTACCCACTTGACTTTGTTCAAACCCATCTAGTTGCTGATGTTGGAAAGGCCGGTGCTGACAGAGAATTCAAGGGTCATGGTGATTGCCTTGTCAAGATTTTCAGATCCAGTGGGCTTAAAGGTCTCTGCCAAGGTTTCAATGTGTCTGCCCAGGGAATTATCATTTACAGAGTAGCATATTTTGGAAACTATGATACAGCTAAAGGTATGCTTCCAGATCCCAAGAACACACACGTAATCATCAGCTGGATGATTGCTTAGACAAAAACAGCAGTGGCCGGCTTTGTCTCTTACCCATTTGATACAGTCCATTGTTGTATGTTGATGCAGTCTGGAAGAAAAGGAGCTGAGATCATATACAGTGACATAAGTGACTGCTGAAGGAAGTTTGCGAGAGGTGAAGGTAGCAGAGCTCTCTTCAAGGGTGCCTGGTCTAAGGTGCTCAGAGGAATGGGTGGTGCTTTTGTCTTGGTCTTGTATGATGAACTCAATACGTTTATCCTTGTTCAGATGTGTGTGACCTGGCATGCTCTATTATGTAACATACCCTGAATGTTCTGGACTTTCTATTTTTCTTTGTCAAGCACACCAAGACACCTTTCACACTGGGTCATTTTTTCAGAAGCTGTGGTGCTAAAAATAGCATCTGTACAGTGCCCCACACTGGGGGGGGTGGGCTTGCAGGACGAGAAAAAAAAGCAGCATATTTGGGGCAGTGCACTGAGCGGTGTAATCAATGGGTGGCGCTTCCGAAGCGGCTGAACACCACCTCGGAAGCGCCGAGCAGTGGCGCTTTTAACCCCTTGTTAACCCCTTCTTGGGGGTTAAAAGCACCCTGCTCCCTTCTGCATAGCAGCGCCATGGCGTCAATATAATAGCGGTAAAGCGTGGCTTTACCACTACCGCCCCCCGCTTCAGTGTGAAAGTAGACTTAATTATAAAATGTAACCTTACTGGTTGATATTTGGGGAAATAAGTTTGTTCCATTTTACCAGCTTTGCACATTGACATCATCCATTCCCTTATACCCACTTACTACCAGTGGGGCCTACATTTGTAGTGCACATCTGATAGTAGGTGGGCTTACTTGATGAGTCTCAATTAAAAGTTCCTTTATTTTTTAATTCGGTCATTCATGTTTTTAAATGACCTAGGTTGGAGGAAATAAAAAATATGGATCTAGAAAAGATATTGATTATTTCTGATGGTTGTTAAGATGCATTATACAAGCACAACCCAAGAGTTGCATGTAATGCAACAGATCTGGGTCCTACTTACAGCAAAACAAAGGTGAACAATTGATCAATGACGAGAGTGTATGATCTTTAAAATCCCAGAGATATTTTAAAACCTCTCTAACTGGTCTATCCTTTTCCTCTTTTTCCCCTACAAACAAGAGCAAGAAACAATCCTCTGCATCACGCGAACTTCACCCAAGCGTGGGGAGAAACACCGGCTGCGTAAACGCTGCCCATATTCCTTGATATGAGATCTGCCAGTCTATAATTAGGCATTTTGCTTTATCCAATGTTTCTTGCCTTATTAAAAACTTCTATACGTTACCATTGGATTTATACAATCCCATCTGGAAACTCTTAATAATTTATAGATAATGGTACTATATTTTGCCTTATAAATGTACTGTATGTGCCATTAATGACTGTAAACCAGGTACTTTTGTATTGTTTGAAAATAGCATGGCATATTCTGGAATTCTCCTTTAAATAAAGACCTACATTTTAAAGAATAAACATATTAAGGTGTGGTGCTATGTTCAAATATGCAGTCCAAAGCTTCAGACAATTAACTGTACAACAAAGCAAACCCAGAAAGATTAAACAACAAGCACTGGTCAAAGTAGTCTGTTCAAAGAACAATCGGTGATACAAAGGTTTTCTTTGTTCAGTGATCTAACAAATATGTGTTCACGGTAATATCTGCAGTCAATAAAACACTACTGTGGGCATAAAATGAGAGGACTGGTGGGTGGGGAGGTAGATGATCTGCCTGAAGATATATGTCACTTATTTCTAGGGCTGTCACTCTTACATACTATCTTCACTGTATGTTTTTCATATTTTATAGTTTTCTAATTAATTCCAGATTGCATATTGCTCACAGATTTAATGGTCTCTACATTGTCAGTGGATATCAATGTTCTGGCCTTGTAAGATGACAAATGTATTGCTTTTTGTAAAGCCTAGTACACAGTAATAGTTTTTCTTAGTGGGTATCCAGGTCTTTCCTCAACCCTTCTCAAATAGGCTTAGCAACAGGGCTGTAGATAAGGGGGGGGTTTGGGGTGTTCAAACCCCCCCCAGAGCATCCTGCCAAAAATAAAATGTGTCTCTGCCCTGTCATCTCTCATGGCACCAGCACCGCAAGCCCTTCATGTCTCACATCTCGGCGGGCGAGGTGACACAGATACTAGACAGGCGGCCCTTGGGTCGTGTCGGACCAGCATCGTCGCATTACATTCACGGACACTGCCACGTGGAATGTGGGCTGGACGACGTAGGTGAAGCGGGCGTTATGACTGACGACACGAGGCGACAAACAACAACGCCACGACCACGGTACTCTCTACTGTCCCGTCTCTGTGTAAAATAAAAACCGTCCTACGAGACCCCCCCCAAACTTGTGGGGTTTGGGGGGGGAATAGATGTCGGGACAACGATTCGGATAAACTCTTCCCAACTCCTTTCT
>BLSH010241806.1:4740-18706 GCA_018402905.1 Glandirana rugosa
CCATGTTGCAGCGTGCTGGTGCGTTAACAGTCAATTTCGCTGCGTCACGGCTTAGCGTTTTTCCCGAACTGACAATTGCGTGGTCGTGCGACGTTGTACCCAAACTAAATTTGTGTCCTTTTTTTCCCACAAATAGAGCTTTCTTTTGGTGGTATTTGATCACCGCTGCGTCATTTCTGATCGCCGCTATAAACAAAAGAAGAGCGACAATTTTGCAAAAAAAACCCAAATTTCTTACTTTTTGCTAAAATACAAATCCAAAAAAAAAATATAAAAAAACATTTTTTTTCATCGGTTTTGGCCGATTTATATTCTTCCTCATATTTGTGATAAAAAAAATCGCAATCTGCGTTTATTGATTGGTTTGCGCAAAAGTGGTCACATTTACGGATGATGAGAATAAATTTTTGGGGTTTTTATTTTTTTTTTATTTTTTACTAGTAATGGCGGCGATCTGCGATTTTTAGCGGTACTGCGATATTTCAGTGGACATGTCGGAACATTTTGACACTGTTTTGGGACCATTGGCATTTATACAGCGATCAGTGCTATAAAAATGCACTGATTACTGTGTAAATGCCATTGGCAGTGAAGGGGTTAACCTGCAGGGCGCGCTCTAAGGGTTAACTATGTTCCCTGGGCGTGTTCTAACTGTGGGGGGACTGCCCTAGCTGGGGAAAGGAAGTGGTCACAGCCTTCATGTACAGGAAGGCTGTGATCACTCCCTTCCCCCTCTCACAGAACGGAGGTCCGTGTTTACTTACACGGACCTCCATTCTTTCACTCCGGGGGGGGCATCGCGGGTGGTCGGCGGAGATAGACTCCGCCGCACCCGCTCCCTGGCCCTCCCCGAACACAGTGAGCGCGCGGGCGTGCCTCCGGCAGTCGGCAAGTGGTTAAGCAATGATATGCATAGGGTCCCCACCATCCACCGCCAGAATGGGCAGAACCCCAGTCTCTCAACCTTGGCTGAGATTCATTCCATCCATCGGCAGTGACAGATATAGGGCACCTACCAATCATCAGATGCTATTACATTACTAATCCAATTTATGCATCACTGATGAAACAATTGATATTGAGTTCTACATTCAGCCCCCTCGGCTCAAGACAGTCTGTAAGGAAGATCCACTTTGTTTCGAGTTTAGATATCTCCCTGACAAGATTTGCTCCCCTCCAAGGTGGTACTAGTTTTTCTACTCCCCAGAATTTTAGGCCCGTTGGGTTCCTATTGTGATGTTCTCGAAAATGCAGGGAAACACTATGTTCTCTGAAACCCTGTGTTATGTTTTTAACATGCTCATTAATTCTTACCCTCAATTTTCTTTTTGTTCTACCAATGTATAATAGATCACATGGACACAGTAGCGCATAGACCACATAATCCGTATTGCAAGTAATTAATCCATTAATTTCAAATTCCTTGTTATTGCTAGGAGATAAGAAACGGTCCACCCCTCTCATAGGCTCTCCCACTGCCATGCAGGCCCTGCATCGTCTGCACGCATAGAAACCTTTTGTATCCCAAAAAGTGGGTAACTTGCCGGGTGGATTCAACACTTTCTTTACTATTTTATCTCCTATGTTTGGGGCCTTTCTGTAAATAAACCTAGGTACAGGTGGTAGTACTCTCCCCAGGATCCTGTCCATGCTCAAGATATGCCAATGATCTTTAAATATTTTCTCCACCTCCCTATACTGGGAATGAAAATCACTGATAAATCCCCACTGCTGTACTTCATGGTTATTCTGGCCTTTTTCCTTTTCTTCCAGACATTGATTTCTGGGGATTAATTGAACTTCCTGGATAAGTTTTTTCATATCTTCCTCCCTATACCATTTGGTCACAAATCTGTCCTTAATGATTTGGGACTGTTCAAGGAAAGTAGAGTCTTTGGTACAGTTTCTTACTCGTAATATCTGACCTTTTGGTATGTTGCGCAACCAAACTGGGTGGTGCCCACTTTGCATGGGTAGGTAGCTGTTTCTATCCGTTGTCTTGAAGTACACAGATGTTTCCAGCTTATCCCCATCCCTAGAGATATTCAAATCTAGGAAATGCACCATCTGCTGACTGTATTCAGAGGAAAGCACAATATTTTTTGTATTGGAGTTCAATTCTCCTAGAAATACCTGCAAAGATTCCTCTGAACCTTCCCAGATAAAGAACAGGCAATCAATGTACCTTCTGTACATCAATAACTCTTTTCTGGGGTGTCCAAAGATGACCTTATCCTCCCATTCTCCCATGAAGAGGTTAGCGAGGCTGGGCGCAAATTTTGCGCCCATTGCCACGCCCCTCTTCTGGGAGAAGAAGTTACCTTGGAACCAGAAATAGTTGTGTTAGACAATAGTCCAACACATTCCTTAAAAAGATTTTCTGTTGAAATGGGATATCTTCACGTTGACTTAGTGCCCAATTAAGGGCCAATAATGCGTCCTCATGTTGTATGATGGTGTACAACGAGGAGACATCCGCTGTAACCAGAAATACTACATCTTTCCCATTTAAGTCTATCGACTGTAGGATTTGTAATAGATTTTTTGTATCTTTTAGGTAGGCCCTTGTCTTTACCACACTTTCTTGTAAAAACCGATCTAAATATTGTCCCACCCTAGTGGTTACAGACCCAATGCTATTCACAATAGGTCTTGCAGGGGGATTTTTTTGATCCTTATGAATCTTTGGTAATGTGTATATTGTAGGGATCCTACTTACACTATATACTAGGTATTTCCTCTCTTTCCCTGTTAATACATGTGTTCTATATCCCATTTCAATCAATTTTATTAATTCCTCTGTATACTGGTTAGTGCGATCCCCTTTGAGTTTCATGTAGGTTTCAGTATCATTTAACATATTGGTCAGCTGTTCAATGTAGAACTGTTTAGACAGTATGACGACCCCACCCCCTTTGTCGGCGGGCCTAATAACCACTTCTTTATTGGTTTCAAGTTTTTTAATCCCTTGCTGTATATATCTTGGATTGTTCCTTGTCTTAGGGACTATTTGTTTCAAGTCCCTCAGAACTGCTCCTTTAAATACCTCTAATTGGTGATTTGTACTCTGTTGAGGATTAAATACGGATTTGTTTTTTAGGCCACTATCAATTCCATTGGCCGAACTAGTTACTTCTCCTTGAAATGTCCCACTTTTACTCAAAAAATATTTCTTAACACTTAGTTTTCGTACATATTTGTGTATGTCTATATAGACATTGAATTTATCAATCGGTTTCCTGATTCCACATTTTAAACCTAGGCTCAATACTGATTTTTCTCCTGGTGTTAATTCCAAACCACTTAGATTATATATACCATCTTCGGTCACTAATCCATGTCTCTCCTTCTTTTTTTGGAACCTACACCCTGCCTTGCAGCCTCTTCTCTTTCTCTGTTTATACTTTGGGGTGGGGGCATTTCTCTTTCCCAATCTGAATGGTCCCTCCTCCACAATGGAGGATTCCATCCCTGATGGGGATAATATGGTGTCCAGTTCGGTTGTGATGGGGGTTTCCCTCTCCTCCTGAACTGTCCCCTCCCTCTCCCTCCCCTCCCACCCCTCCCTAAAAAAGGTGGGGGTGGTCGAGTTGGAGTAACTTCTACATTATTGAGGGGTTCATATCTGTTCATTAAAGCAATATTTGGTGGCCCCCTTTCCTGATATTGTCCAGAATTCCCCGACCCTCTAAAGTGACCTCTTCCTCTTTTCCCATTTCTCATTACCCACCCATGATTTGGGTTAGGAATGGGTGATCCTATTGGTGCTGATGAGTCACCTGCTACTGAGGTTTCAGTTCTCTGGGGTTGTTTTGGGATCCTAGACACTACACCTTTCTGATCAGGGTCTCCCAAGGGGACATTGGTATTGCTCTGCCAGACATAGACTGTTTTATTCCGAAAGTCCAACATATCTCTTTGGAATTTCTTTAATTTCTTCTTTTTAGTATCTTTATCTATTTTTTCTAATTTTCTTGTCATTTGTTCATTAAACTCCTTCATTCTAGGGGTCTCCCTTATTGGCTCCAATTTTTGATATAATTCCTTAATTTTGGTATCTAATATTAATAATTTTTTCTGCTTTCTATTCAGAATTAACTCTTGTAATTTAAGGCCCACTCTAAGCCACTCTGCCATAGATTGAAGGTCATCTAAGCCATCCTGTGGGGAAACTTCCCATCTTAGACTTCGAAAGATGATCTTCTCTTTTTGGTAGTACTCAAGGGTGTGTACGTCCCACCACGCTCGTAGTTGTTTTTCTAGAGCATTGGTTAGGGCCGTCAACACTCCACTAAGGTCATCTGATTGATCTGAGTTTGAATCCATCGTAAATAATGTGTCTAAATCAATGTTCCTGTTACCTAAAAGTCTAAGGGCTTCCATGGCTGCCAATTTAAATAAACTTCTAAACTTTTAAGTGTAGATATATATGTTGCAGCTCCTAAAGATCACACTAATCAGCGCCACGGATACCACTTAATTAGACCAATCTATCTGAATGCTGCCGTACTAAAAGGTCATTATATTATAAAATCAAACACTTGTAAAATCAACGGCTATCCTGTAACCGTAAAAATCAGTAAATGATAAAAAGTGTCTGTACAGCGCTTTTAATAATCAAAGTTCATATATTATTGCAGGGTGAGCAGGGAAAAAACACGTGCACCAAAGCGTAGAGTGAAACACTGCAACAGTAGTACGCCAACCACCAAGTTCCTCAAGCCACCACGGGTGATCCTCTCCCTCTGTAGTGCCCACTTACCGGACACACTCTTGGATAAGGCCCTTCAGGATATGCATGCTCTGCTGGCAGTTCCCTACTGCTCTTGCTGGTACACGTTCACAGTGCAAACACACACTTGGATAAAACCCTTCAGAGTATATCTGATCTGCTGACAGTTTCCTGCTGCTCTTGCTGGTACATGTTCACAGTGCTCCCAGGTACCCAAAACAGATTAAGAAGCCTCACATAGCGTAATTCCATAAAAACACTCCATTTATTCATAAAAAACGCCAAGGGAACACTTACAAATAAACATTCAAGTAATCGCTTTATAATAGACACATCAGTACATCATCGCTCCGGCTCGGCTCATCGAACCCCTCGGACTCGTCCAAACAACTCCGTGACCCGTTCACCCGCCTGGAGCACAGACGCAAGTTCCAGTTGGCCGTGAGGTCATGCCCTGACGCGTTTCGTCATTACGACTTCTACGGAGGACATGGCCCCACGGCACGGCTAACCGAACTATGTACAGAGTGGGTGGTTCGCACCTCCCACTCAATCAGAGGATCGTGCCCGCCTTCATTGTTATGCTGGGCTAATACGCATCCACTTCCCAATCACTCCTCGCTTGTTCTTACTCCAAAGAACGGGAATAACCCTCAGCGTTCAGAGCTTTTCTTGAAGCTGGCAATACAGTCGGTAATGCTTCCCATTATTGCCAGACCCTAAGATGGTGATCTTAAGTATTTTACTTGAGAATCTTATACTAGTACCACCAACTTCTAGTGCTGGCATGCATATTCTTCCTTGCCTGCAAATTAATAGCCCAAAAGTGGTTGTCCCCGTGTCCCCCCACATTTACTCAATGGCAAAGTGATGTTAATGCTATCTTGGAGAGAGAATAACTTACCAGCACAGGGACTGCCCAAAACAAATTTAAAAAAGTGTGTTCGCCTTGGTTATCTTCAACTTTATCGAACTCCTCTCTTGTTCCTTCTCCATCACTCGCCACTTGATTTAAAGATCACAGTCAAAGTGTCAACCTATACAGCACATTGAAGTTTCTTCTTTTACTACTGTTTATCGCTCCAATTTGTCTCTTTACTTACCCACTGGGGGTTGTGTTGTGATATTATCTGGATTTGATAGATACGTTTGGCATACTTTAACCAGTTCCCGCCTGGTCTATACAAACATATGATGTCCTCCCGGATAGCACCTCACGCGGGGCCGCCTGCGGCGTGATTTGTCACCAGCTGCGTCCATCGGACACAGCTGAAGACTGATCAGTGTACTGGCTCGCTGCCGGTACCATGTGACCGCTGTGACCAATCACAGCAGGTCCCATGTCAGTTGTAAACAATGGATGGCTTCCTTTCATGAAATCCATTGTGTACAATTGTGTTGTTAGCTGTGATTGGTCAAGGTGATCACATGGTACAGACTGGGCCAATCACAACCCACCTGTACCATGTGATCAGCTCTGGACAATCACAGCTAATCACAATAAAACAAACTGAATGAATCAGTTTCATTCAGTAAACTGCTTGCTTATAGCAATGTAATTCCTTGCTATAAGCAATCATAATGTGTAAAAAAAAAAAAATGTAATAAAAATGTACTGCCACCAGTCAGTGTCCCTGATCACCGCCTCTCCAGTTATATGAAAACACTGTATTGCACTGGTGACAGTATGTAAAAAAAGTAATATTTTTTTTTAACCACTTCGGCCCCAGAAGGTTTACCCCCTTAAAGCGGAGTAAACCCTTTCTAAGCACTTTCAAGTATTATATAGTATTTATTTTAAAGAATATATGTCCCTCAGTTACGCTCTTCTTACCTGCTTCCTTCAAGTTTTAAATGGTATTTTTCTTCTGCTTGCATCACCCGCGCATGTGCTGTTCACGTCAATTTTCTGGCAAGCCTCGGGCTGCCGGAAAAATTCAGAGGAGAGGCCAGGGCTGGCTAATATCGCATTATCCCCGAAGTCTCGCGATATTCTGCAGCAGCCCCGGAGCTCACGCGAGACATTGTTCTTTATATCCGGGTCGCAAAGTATTTTGACCTCACTTCCAACATAAACAGCGATTCTTATTCACTGTTTAGAGGTTGCCTTAGTAACCGTAAACGAAACTGAGGCTTGGTTAATGACCTCAATGCGCATGCGCGAGATTTCCTGACAGTGCGCGCAGTAAGGGCGGAAATACAGCACAGGAGAATACAGGAAAATAATAGTTAAAATGGCACCGCCGTCTGAAGTGAGGAGCCGATCGAAAAACAAGCGGTTTTGTATGGCAAGAGATACTGTAGGTACCGCACATGACGATTGGGATAACTATTAAGTATTACTGAAGGCATAAAAGCATTATTATATGATTATTATCCAGGGTTTACCACCGCTTTAATGACCAGGCCTTGTTTTGCAATACGGCACTGTGTAGCTTTAACTGACAATTGCGTGGTCATGCAACGTTGTACCCAAACAAAAATGTCCTTTTTTTCCCCCACAAATAGAGCTTTCTTGTGGTGGTATTTGATCACCTCTGTGTCATTTCTGATCACTACTGTAAACAAAAAGAGAGCGACAAAAAAAAAACAATTTTCTTACTTTTTGCTAAAATACATATCCAAAAAAAAATATTAAAAAAAAAAAGTATTCATCGGTTTTGGCCGATATATATTCTTCCTCATATTTTTGGTAAAAAAAAAGCAGCAATCGGCGTATATTGATTCGTTTGCGCAAAAGTTGCAGCGTTTACGAACAATGAGAATGAATTTATGGTGTTTTATTTTTTTTTTCACCGCAATCTGCGATTTTTTGCAGGACTGAGACATTGCAGAGGACATGTTGGAAAATTTTGACACATTTTTGGGACCATTGGCAGTTATACAGCGATCAGTGCTATGAAATGCACTGATTATTACAGGGAAGCGGTTAACACTACGGGGCGCTCTAGGGGTTAACTGTGTTCCCTGGTATGTGTTACTATCTGTGTGGGGGCTGGGCTGAGTGGGGGAGGAGAGTGATTGCGGCTCCCATACATAGGGAGCCTACGATCACATTCCTTCCCCCCCTGTCAGAACGGAGATCCGTTGTTCACATACACAGACCTCCGTTCTGTCACTGCAGGGGAGCGATAGCGGTTAGCATTGAGTCCGCCCTACCTGCTCCCGGGCTCCCCCGTAACACAGTGAGCGTGCGAGCATGCCTCCTGCGGTGCGCGCGCTCATGATCCACGATCTCATAACCACAGCCAGGTGACGGCGGTTTGCGATATCGAGACAAGTTGCCGTCTTCAAGCCACGGCGGGCAGTCGGCAACTGGATAGAGGTACTGTAGCCTTTGGATCTTGAATTTTAATCAATTTATCGTCAGATTTCTTCATCTGTTGAGCGACACCTTTTTTTTAATCTCTTTTAAAGTATAAAAAATATTACAAAAGCATGTACAACAAACATAACAGAACATGCATAAACATATGTAACATGGGCGGAAAAGCTATATAAAAAAAAAGGGAAAAAGGTATAAATGAGAAATAAGCATAGGTCCACATTTGTAGATTCCAAGCATATCTGTGGTACGCCTGCTCATTTTCAGATCACATCTCAATAATAGCCAAGGAATCCATACCCTGAGTAAAGTCATACTTTTGACTTTACTTGGGGTGTGGGTTCCTTGGTTATTATTGAGAGGTGATCTGTCCACAATTCTGTTTGAGAAATGTACCCTTGCTTCCTGTCTTACTGAGAAGGTTTAACCTGACAGGAAGTAAGGAGAACTCTCCAAAGGTAACACACAAATAAAAATGACTTTTGTTAGTGCAGATATTTAGTTCTGTCTGGGTCTCTAATGAAAAATTTCCGTTATCAGCTGGACAAGAAATGAAAGAAAATCTCTCAAATTAAGACACAGATTGCAGTAAAAAACACAGCAGGAGTTTTGAATTCTTTCCCACTCTATCCAAAACTAGAGAGTTTTTGGCTTGGCATATACGTTGTGCTCAAAAGTTTGCAGACTCTGGCAGAAATCATGAAATGTTGTCATTAATGTTGAAAATATGACTGATCATGCCAAAAAACATTCTCTAGTCATTCTTCCAGGATGGCACACCTGAGAGATGACTGGTCTCATCTGGACAGGAAACACAATCAAGAACAGGGTTTAAAAGGCCCCACCCTCCCTCTGCCCCTCAATTTTTGATTGTGTTTCCCACAGGGATGCAGTGAAACACCTTGTTATTTTTTCCCCTTGGATCAAGGCCTTGGGCTGAGGTCCCCCCTCTTGGACACCGGCCCTGTGGCAGACCAGGGGTGGATGCTAGTCGGGGGAAAAACCTGCCCAGTCCAGGAGGGAATGCCAGTAAGTAGACCTCGGGGGGGGGTAGCCTGAAGGTGGTAGATGGCAGTAGAGAGAGCCCCCCCAAGAGCTGGGGAATTCTGGGGACAGTGGGGTCACCCAGAACCCCAGGGTCCACTTTCCCACTCCCTCCTCCTACCTGAAAGTGGTGGATGGGATTGAGGAGGCCGTTAGAATGGCCAGCCGGCAGGCATGCAGAGTCTCTGGGCATCATCCGGGTCACTGGTGCTCAGGAGGAGCGAGACAGTGTGGGGGGGGGGGGCACGGCACGGCATGCAGTGAGAGCTCGGGCTCTGGGAAATCTGTAGCCGGCACCATGAAGCTCTCCAGTCGGTCAGGACGCTGTGCTGAGCTTCCAGGTGCTGGGAGGAGGAGCACGCGCATGTCTGACATCATGTCCGCCGCTAGAGGCCATTTCTGGGTCGGCTCTGGCAAAATAGCGGCGGCCATCGGCGTGGTACACACTGAGACAGGCCATTTCTGGGTCGGCTCTGGCAAAATAGCGGCGGCCATCGGCGTGGTACACACTGAGACAGCACAGAGAGGGGGTCCAGGCTTTCCCTGTGCTGAGAAAACGCTGCTAAAGATTTCCACTCGGCGGGGAGTTTGATGGAGAGGGAAAGCGGGCCAGAAGGGCCCTCAGCACTCCAGGAGACCACAGGGGTGAGTCTATTCAGCTGAAGAAGGGGGGGAGGCTAGGGTTGGAGCCCTATTCCTTACCCCCCTCACGAATAGCAGGTGCGGCAATACAGGGGAAACGTCCTATATTGTGGGGGCTAACGTATGTTTGCTGTATGTGCTTCTTTGCAGGAACAGAATGCCTAGCCCAGGGGTAAGCCACTAGATATAAATCTAAGGTCCCTTCCCACTCTAAGTGTTACAGTTATTGCAACAATAAACTCTCACAGGGGCACACAAAGCCGTTTTGCTTTAAGTGCATCCACAAGTTAGCGGGCAAAGAGACCTTGCAGGTCATGAAGGATTGCCTTGTCTTACAATCCAAAATGCTGTCTACCCTTCAGGCCTTTAAGCCTGCAACAGGGACCGGTCACCGAGCAGAGTCTCTCCGTAGTAGGGAGGGGTCCCCATCCCAGGAGGGGACCTCCATGGTTAGCACAGGGGGTTCCTTTATTGTTCCAACAGAGCACGACTCCAAAGAGGAAGAGGCTGAGCTTTCAGAACTGAGCTCTCCAGAGGAGGGGAAGTATCTCGATCAGGATAGCCAGGATAGTGAGGAGTCTAGGCCTGGCAGACACCTGTTTTCTGCGGAGGATATGGAGGGCCTCCTGAAGGTGATCTATTCCTCTGAGGGGATCCAGCAGCCATCACTGAAGGTTTCAGCCCAAGACAAGATGTACAGAGAGCTGTCTAAACCGCAGACAAAATCTCTCCTGGTCCACCAGTCTCTCGGGAATATAATTCTGAGGGAATGGAAGAAGCCGGAGAGGAAGGTTTTGAGGCTGAAGACCTGGAAACGCAGGATGATGAGGAAAAGTTCCTTAAGGTCCCCAGGCTGGATGCCTCCTTGGCCCAGGTATCCAAGAGTTCTGATCTTTCCTTCCAGGATGCTGGCAACATCCCCGATCAGATGGACCGAAAATCGGAAACATTGCTGCGTAGAGCCTGGGAGGCTAATGCAGTGGCTATGGGACCAGCATTGGCTTAAGCCTGTGTTTCCAGGAACGCAGATACCTGGGTCAGCAGGCCGGTGGATCATGTATCCAGGGTAACCAAACTTAAGGAGGTTCTGGATTCCCTGGAGGTGATTGGAAAAGTGGTAGCTTTTCTGGCTGATGTGGCAGTAGAGACGGTAAGGACAACCGTCAAGTCAGCAGCCCTCCTAAATTCAGCCAGGAGGGCCCTTTGGGTAAAGACATGGGATGGAGATTTCATGTCTAAATCCTGACTTTGTGGGATACATTTTGAGGGCTCCCTGCTCTTTGGGACGGGCTTAGAGCAGGTTCTGTCCCGTTGAGCAGAGAAAGGAAAGAAGTTCCCTGTGAAGCCCATAAAGGGCAAGGAAAGGAACATTTTTTTTGAGGCCTCCCCTACCAAGGACAGGTCCAAGGGTAAGAGGGAGGCAGGTAAAAGGTGGAGGTTCGGGCAGGGAAAACAGAAGGGAGGAATCCTTTTTTTCGACCCTGGTCCCTCCACTAAGGAATCTAAATGAAGCCAACCCTCAGGTTGGTGGTAGGCTCAGGTTGTTTCTCCCCCAGTGGAGGGAAATCACCCAGAGCCCGTAGATTCTCCACCTGGTAGGAGGAGGATTACAGGTTGGAGTTCCTGTCCACCCCTCCTCTGAACATTGTCCACAGAAAGTGGGGGGGCTCCTGGAGAGCATCCAGGAGTTGGTGGATGAGGAAGTCGTCATTCCAGCAGGGCAGTTGGGACGGGGGTTTTAGTCCCACATTTTTGCGGTAGTGAAGCCCTCGGGAAAGTACCAACTGATCATAAACTTACAGAAGCTGAACAAGCACTTAAGATACAAAAGGTTCCATATGGAAAGTATCTACACGGTCAGGAGACACCTCATGGAGGGGGTTTTCATGATCACACTGGATCTGAAGGACACCTACCTCCATGTCCTCATTGCCCCAGAGCATCAGACATTCCTGCACTTTGCAATCAAGATGAAGTGGGGCATCCAACACTGGCAATTCAGGGCACTTCCCTTTGGGCTGGCTTCCAGCCCAAGGATCTTTACAAAGGTCCTCGCCGAGGTGGTCTCGTTTCTCCACCTCTGAGGAATTGCCCTGATTCCATACTTGGATGACATGCTGATCTACAACTCATTCCAGTATCAGCTCTTGCCGGATTGGGACAGAGTAATTTCCACCCTGGAAAGCCTAGGGTGGATGATCAGCCGGGAGAAGTCCTCCCTAGAGCCATCACAGGCAATCTTGGGCTACCGAGTGGATTCGGTGGCGCAGAGAATTTTCCTCTCCCTAGAGAAAGTAGAGAAGGTTCTGTGCGACTCCAAGGTGGTGTCACTGAGGACCATCATGGGAGTCCTGGGCCTCATAACATCATGTATCCCGGTGGTACCAGCTCCACTCATGAGACCTCCAGGGGTTTCTTCTCATCTGTTGGGACATAAAGAAGGAGTCCATGGAAGGGAAGGTGTCCCTCCCGGGGAACGGGAGGGAAACACTGGGATGGTGGCTCAGTCTAGGGTGGGGGTCAAACGGTCGTCCCTGGACCCAACAAAAGCCTCCAAGCGTTACTGCCTACGCAAGCACTTGGGGTGGGGGGCCCATCTGGAAGACCTTCGAGCCCAGGGTTCCTGGGATCAGGCCCAGAGCAGGGCATCCTCCAACTTTAGGGAGCTCCTGTCGGTCGGGGAGGCAATAAAAGTGTTCGAGGATCGGGTCCAGGATAGGGAGGTTCAGGTATTTTCTGACAATGTCGTTGCAGTGGCCTACCTGAACCACCAAGGGGGAACCATGTCCAGAAAGCTAGCCAAGCTGGCGCAGGAGATCCTTGAGTGGGCAGAAAGAAGGATTCCTTCAATCTCTGTGGTCCACATAAGGGGAGATCACAATGTGGAAGCGGACTATTTAAGCAGACGGACCATTCAACAAGGGAAATGGGAACTCTGCGACAAGGTGTTTGCTCTTGTAAAACAACAGTTTGGCACTCCAGAGGTGGACCTGTTTGCCTCCAGAGAGAACAGGAAGGTTCCAAGGTTTTTCTCTCTCGCCAGGGAGTTGGAGTCCGGAGGGGTAGTCACCCTAGCCCACAGGTGGGACTTTGGCCTGGCGTATGCATACCCTTCCCTTGCTCTCACCCCCAGGGTACTGCAGAAGTATAGCTGGACAGGCGTCTGTCTCGTTCTGATCGCACTTTGGTGGCCAAGGATGGCGTGGTTTCCCACTCTGAAGAGGTGGTCGGTCGCCCCTATTTTTCATCTACCTCTCAGGCAGGATCTCCTCCGTCAGGGACCGGTTCTTCATCCCGATCCAGGGTTCCTGTCCCCGATGGCCTGGTGCCTGAGAGGGAGCTCCTTAGAGGAAAAGGGTGCTTAGAAAAAGTAACTGATACCCTCCTGCTGAGCAGGAAGTCGGGCCCCAGGCGCATATACTCCAAAGTCTGGGGGGTCTTCCCTTGCTGGTGTTTGGTGAGAGAAGCCCTGGTGCAGGCTATTCCATCCATTCTGGATTTCCTCCAGAATTGGGTGGATCTGGGGCTGGCGGTCAAGAACCTCAGGGTTCCAGGTAGCAGCCCTATCAGTATTTTTAGATTGGAGGCTAGCCCTGGACCCGCTCATAAAAAGATTTTTGCTCGCCAGAGAAAGGGTAACCCCGGTGAGATCAAAGAATTTTTCACTGTGGAATTTATTCTTGGTACTTGTTGCCCTAACTAGGGAACCATTTCAGCCGGTAGCTCAGACGTCTTTCAAGTTACTTTCTCTCACGATGGCCTTCCTTTTGGTGATTACGTCAGCCACAAGGATTGGTGACTTACAGGGTCTGACAATTAAAGAGCCTTTTTGTTGATTTTAGAGGACAGGGAGATACTTAGACAGGACCCCTACACCTCCCAAAGGTGGCTTCACAGTTCCATAGGAACCAGTAGATTGTTCTCCCCTCTTTTTGCGCAAGTCCCCGGAATGAGAGGGAAACAAGTTTCCACACTTTCGATGTTAGACGTTGTCTGTTAATTTACTTAGACCGAGTCAGTGGTTTTAGAAGTACAAATGCCAAATGGACCCTCTGCACACTGCTACACCCTTCACAGCAAACTATGCAATGTAAAACAGGGATATTTAGTTCACATATATTGCAATACATGTTTAAGCTGATGGCCGACTTTACCAAGGGATCAATCCCGTTGTTCATGGTTCTTATTTAAGGTGTCACTTTTTAAGAAACTAGAGTGGCCCC
>BLSH010241806.1:33080-50036 GCA_018402905.1 Glandirana rugosa
TTTATCATGCTGTAATAATTGTGCTTTGTCTTCCAGAGCCTTCCTGCGGTCCTTGGTAATACTGAGGTATGTGGCCTGGAGGACTGCCTTTTATTTAAAATTGGGGATGTGTTTCCTGTCCGGAGGGGAGGAGCCCAAGGTCTCAGAGGCTGTCCTGGAAGACTTCCCAGAAAATGAGTTACCGGTAAGTCTAACTCAAGTTTTTTCCATCAGTTTTGGCCGATTTATATTCTTCCTCATATTTTTGGTAAAAAAAAATCGCAATCGGCATTTATCAATTGGTTTGCGCAAAAGTTGCCGCGTTTATGGATGATGAGAATTCATTTCTGGGGTTTTTATTTTTTTTTTATTTTTTACTAGTAATGGCGGCGATCTGCGATTTTTAGCGGTACTGCGATATTGCAGCCGACATGTCGGACCATTTTGACACTTTTTGGGACCATTGGCATTTATACAGCGATCAGTGCTATAAAATTGCATTGATTACTGTGTAAATGTCATTGCCAGTGAAGGGGTTAACCTGGAGGGGGTGTTCTAAGGGTTAACTGTGTTCCCTGGGCGTGTTCTAACTGTGTGTGGGCTGGCCTGGCTGGGGGGAGGGAGTGATCACGGCTTCCGTATAGAGGAAGCCTGTGATCTCAGCCCTTCCCCCTCTAACAGAAAGGAGATCCGTGTTTACTTACACGGACCTCCCTTCTTTCACTGCGGGGGGGGGGGCATAGCGGGTAGGGGGCCGCGATCGAGTCCGCCCTACCTGCTCCCTGCCCCCCCCGGACACAGTGAGCGGGCCTCCGGCGACATGCGCATGCTCACTATACTAGTTATCGCGGCCGCCGTCCTGTGACGGTGTTTCGCGATAGCGAGCCATCTTGCCACCGTCAAGCTGCGGCGGGCGGTTGGCAAGTGGTTAAAGAATATAGTGTCCTCTGGAGTCCCCCCCCCCCCTTGCCCCAGCCAGAGAACGTGATTACGGGGGGAAGGGAGAAAGGAGACACCTCAGTGTCTAAGGCTTGTCCATTCTACCGTGCCATGGTTCCCATACTTTGTTATGATGTTCTAGTCTATCCGTTAAGCGGGCAGACATGGCCTCCATGATCTCAATGTCCCTTATCCTCGCATATAGATCGGTCAGTGATGGAGCATGTGTCTTCTTCCAATGTAAGGCAATCAGACAGCAGACTGCCGTCAAAATGTGAATCATCAGTTTTTTAGCTGTTTTTGTTAGGGACTGGGGTGGCAGAGCTAATAAGTAAAGTTTTGGGGAGAAGGGAAAGTCGATCCCCAGCAGCTGGTGGAGGAGGTCCCACACAGAGTGCCAGAATGACTGGAGGGCCTGGCATTGCCAGAAAATGTGGTATAGCGTACCCACCTCCTTCAAACATCTCCAGCAACGATCTGATGCGGAAGGATATATAGCCCCCAGCCAGGGTGGTGTCATATGCCAAAAGAAAAGCACCTTGTAGGCGTTTTCTTTATACAGAGTACAGAGGGAACTTTTAGCTGCATTGGACCAAATTATAATCCACTGAGCTGGGGTGATCGGCTCTCCCAGAATTTCCTCCCATTTGGACATGTAGTTGTGTTTAGCCACAGTGTTAATATCATGATGGTTTATGATTTTATAAATATCTGAGATCAGGCCCTTTTGCGACGGTCCAGAGAGGACTAAACTTTCAAATGGGGAGGGGGCCGAGAACTTGAGATAAGGGGCTATAGACTGGGCGAAGTGTCTGATTTGGAGGTAACTATATAGAGTAGTGGAGGGCAACTCAAATTTAGCGCAAAGGGTTTAGAAGGACTGCAAGGTTCTGGTGATGGGATCCACCAGATGGCCAAATTGAAATAAGGACCTCTGTTGCCAAGGGGCTACCATTGGGTGGGTTAAGCTGGCCGGGAGGTTGGAATTGTACAGAAAGGCTGTCAGTAGGGAGTGCTTCGACTGCAGCAAGTGTTATATTTTGCTTGCCTCCAAATATTTCGCAATAGGTTCATTGAATGAAGCAAGGATGCTGAGGGCATATTTACAGGTGTGTTCCAGAGTAGGTTATTGGGGTGTGTGAGGGCTATCCAAAGTTTGTCGATTTGTGTCCAGCAATTATATGCCGAGAAGGTCACCCAAGAGGCAACAGCTCTCAATTGGGCTGCCTGGTAATAAAGGAGGAGATTGGGGAACGTCAGTCCCCCAACATTGGGGGAAGCGTATAGTACAGTTCGGGCCACTCGGTGTGGTTTGTAGTTCCATACAAAGTCTAAAAGTTGTGTCTGCATCTTTTTTACATATGTAGAAGGAATAGGGATGGGCATGGTCTGGAAACAGTACAGCAATTTGGGTAGGATCGTCATTTCAATGGTAGCCACCCACCCCAACTAGGAGATAGGGTAATGTTTCCATTTGGCCATTAAAGTTCTAACAGTCGCAAACAGTGGTAAAAAATTTTCTCTATATAGTGACTCATAATGTGGAGTGAGGTACACTCCCAGGCATTTGATAGCTCGGGACTGCCAAGTGTAGGGGAACTGACTAGATAAATCGCTCGCTTCCTGGGGGGGAATATTAATAGGGAGCGCTGCTGACTTAGTGATGTTAACTTTATAGCCTGATAGGGAGCCAAATTCATCTAACACCCGATGCAGATTGGGAAGAGTGACCCGTGGGCACGACAGGGTGAGGAACACATCATTTGTAAAAAGGGAAATCTTGAATTCCCTTCCCCTCACCTGTATCCCTCTGATATCGGGGCTTTGTCATATCTGAGCAAGCAGGGGCTCTATACGCAGAGCAAAGAGGAGCGGGGAGAGCGGACACCCCTGCCGTGTCCCATTAGAAATAATGAGGGGGGGGGATGCTGCATAGGGCGTCTTAATCAAGGCAGAAGGTGAGAGATATAAATGTTGAATCGCCCTGAGGCATGGCCCCCGGAAGTCCAGACAACCCAAGGTCTCGAACATAAAAGGCCAGCTAAGCCTATCAAAGGCCTTTTCTGCGTCAAGGCTAAGCAACAGCACCTCCTCCTTATGCCTGTTAATGATATCAACTAAATTGATGACTCTTCTGGTATTGTCCCCTGCTTGACTTCCAGGGACAAATCCCACTTGGTCTGTATGGATTAATGCGGGGAAAACAGCGTTGAGACGTTGGGATAATATTTTCGTGAAAATTTTTAAATCTGCATTCAATAATGCTATGGGTCTATAATTGCTGCATAGGGTGTGGTCTTTGTCCGGTTTGGGAATTAGGGTCAGATGTGAGGATTGCATGTCTCTGGGAATTGTGTCTTGTTTCATGAATCCATTAAACAATCAAGTCATGTGGGGCAGTAGGACCAGGAGGAACGTTTTATAGTATTCATAGGGGAGTCCATCGGGGCCAGGGGCTTTATTGTTCGGCATGGATTTTAATGTCTCCAAAATTTCCTCCTCCGCAATTGGTGCATTTAGGGATGGCAGATCCTCTGCCGAAAGGGTGGGCATCCCACTCTCTGCTAGATAAGTGCGGATTCGATCTTTAAGGTGGGTCGGAGCGGGGAGGTGCGGGATAGATGGATCATTGTAAAGATGCAAGAAATAGTCTTTGAATAAGCGTGTTATAGCATCAGGGTGGGAGTGCAGTGTGCCGCTGCGGTCTTGTATGGCCTGAGGGGCAGTGGCGTGGGTATTTTCACCAAGCTTACGTGCCATTAAGGTGTGTGCTTTATTACCTTTGTCGTAGTACGTTTGTTGGAGTCTCTGAAGGGCTCTTTCTACTTTGCCTATGTCTATGCTCTTTAAAACTGCCCTCAAGCTTATTATTTCTCTGAGTCAGCGTAGCAAAGATGAGGTGATGAGTCTAGCCTCCAGTTCCTGCAATCTCTTTGCAGTGTCCTGGCGCAGCTGTTTAGCTTTCTTTTTCCAGGTGGTGGAGAGGGCGATACATTGCCCCCTGACCACCGCCTTGTGCGCCTCCCATAGTGTGCTCGAAGAAACCTCGGGAGTCTGATTTTCCATAAAGTATTGTTTAAGGGACGTTTCTAATTCAGTCCTGGTAGTCAAGTTTTTGAGTAAAAAGTTGTTAAGTTGCCAGTGGCATTGTTTAATTTTGTGAGGCACCACATTTAGGGTCTGGGAGATCGGGGCATGATCGGGCCAGGCAATAGGATGGACGTCCATTGCCCCAAGCGCTCTCAAAGATAGGGTGTTCACAAAAAATAGTCGAGTCTCGAGTGTACTTGATAGGGGTGGGAATAATGTGTGTACTGTCTATCAGTTGGGTGGGACACACGACATGCATCAAACAGAGCGAATTTACGAGTCAGTTGTCGAAATCTCTGGGATTGTCTGACAAGACGGGCTGGAGGAGACTGTTTAGTTAGGGAAGCCCTGTTCATTAGCGGGGAAAGTGGGAGATTGAAATCACCCCCTACTACTAGAAATTAATGTGGTATTTTAAAGAGTCGGTTGTAAATTTTGGTTAAAAAAGATACCTGGTTAGCATTTGGAGCGTATATATTGCAAAAGGTTATATCCATTTGAGCCCATTTCCCCTGGAGAACCAGATAGCGGCCCTGGGGGTCTGAGTGAGAGGAGGTAAGAGAAAACGGGGATCCCTTCTTGATCAGAATGGCCACCCCTTCCTGTTAGGAAAAGATTGGCCTGGAGAAGTCAGGCCATGTTCTGTACTATTTTACCGATTTTTGCCATTCACACGCGCCCGTGTGCGCGCGCGCTCCCGTGCGTGCGCCCACGTGCGCGCGCGCTCCCGTGCGTGCGCCCGCGCCGGAAGCGGCGCCCAACGGCCCTGTTTAAGCTCCCTGCACCTGTCAGCAGGTGCTGTCCGCTCTACAGCGTCTGAGTACCTGTGAGCTTCAGCTCTCCTACCTGAAACCTGCTTCTTGTGTTGTCCCTGTTCCTGTGTACCGACCCGGCTTGCCCTGACCTGCTACCTATCTGCCTGCACCGACCCCGGCTATCCACGACCATCTGCTTGTCTGACCCTTCTGTACCGTGTCGCCAGCCTGTGAACGAACTCTACTTGGACTTTCACTATTCTTCTGCCTGTCCCTTCTGTACCTCTCTGACCCGCCAGTTGCTAACCCAGCCTGCACGACCACTCTTCTGTCTAAACGACGTTCTGGAGCCTTACATCACCACCAGTGACCATCCAGCCCTCGTGCCATCCCGCACTCTGGGACTTCCTGTCTACACTACCAGGGGTCCCCGAATCAGGTCTGTAAGAGTGGTTGTTCCCTGCTAAGACAGACTCCACCACCAAGATCATGACAGTAACGGACAGCCATATCCGAGTCTGCACAGGGAACACCCTCACCCATGGACGAACTGTGTATCCATTTGGCCGGGCTCACACAAGCAGTGAAAAACCTGCAGGAGGGCTACACCCAGCTGGAGGGAGAAGTGCGTGAAATGCGTGAGCTCTCTGTGCCCTCCGCATCCGGAGGTGGTGCCACCGCGGCCTGCACCATTGTGGCGCTGCCTTCCGAGCCCAAGGTCCCCTTGCCCGACAAGTTCGCGGGGGACCACAGCAAGTTTAGGACCTTCTGCAGCTCCTGCGAATTGTACCTGGGTCTGCAGCCACTCACCTTTTCCTTTGAAAACACCAAGGTGGGCCTGGTCATTTCTCTGCTGCAGGGTGACCCCCAGGTCTAGGCTCATCGCCTCTGGTAACAGAGAGCACCCGAAGTCACCACCCTGGACGCCTTCTTCGATGTACCAGGATCTCCACTTAGTGGCCACAGCCAAGGCCACCTTGCACACCCTACAGCAGGGTTGGCGGTCCGCGGAGGACTACGTAGCAGAGTTCCAGCGTTGGAGTGCAGACACAGCGTGGAACGACGCCGCACTCTGCTACCAGTTCAGGATGGGGTTGGCTGACTCGTTGAAAGATGAATTTGCCCGTGTCGAGGTGCCTGCGACCCTGGATGCCTTAATTAACTTGTCCATCCAGATTGACCGGCGGCTCAGGGAACGCCGGGGCGAGCGAGCTATAGGACCCTCTCCTGTTTCACGTTTAACCTGGATGATGCCCCGGGTGCCCGGTCGCACGGCCCCGGCACCAGCTCCATCTGCACCCACAGACCTGTCTGAGCCCATGCAGATCGGCCTGCTGCGTCCATCTCTCACCCCGGAAGAGATGGCACCAGGCAATGAACCAGTGCCTTTACTGTGGCGAGGTCGGGCACATGGTGAGGACCTGTCCTGCCAAAGCGGGTAAGCGGCCCATTCCGGCCAACCTGGACTCAATACCAGCCTGTAATAAGATGTCTCATCTGACTCTCTCTGTTTCTTTGCAGGGAGCGCTCAAGTGTCAGCGATTATTGATTCTGGGGCGTGTGGCTGTTTTGTGGACCAGACATTTGCTTCGCTACACCAGATGCCCCTGCGCCCCAAGGCGCATACGATGACGGTCCGCCTGGCCATTAAATCTGGCCAAGTCACCCTGGAAACCCAGCCTATTCCGGCATCTACACCCCAGGGACACCAGGAGTTACTCATCCTCGATGTCATAGCCTCACCCCTGTTCCCTGTCATTTTGGGGCTCCCTTAGCTTCGGGCACATAGCCCCAACACAAACTGGTCCTCGGGGTGCATCCAATTCCTGTCCCCTTACTGTGAACAACACTGTCTGCTCCCGTCCGGAGATGTTGGTCCCTCTCTCCTGATCCTAGACTCGGAAACTCGTCTTACTGTGCTATGTGTCTACCATGAGTATCTTGACGTGTTCAGTAAGAAAGGGGCGGACCAGCTACCTCCCCAGAGGGCCTATGACTGCCCTATTGAGTTGCTCCCTGGAACTGAGGTCCCTTCGGCCGCATATACCCGCTAGGCCCTCAAGGCCTACTTGGATGAAAACATGGCCAAGGGGTTCATCCGACCTTCCACATCCCCTGCCGGGGATGGCATCTTCTTCGTGGAAAAGAAGGATCATACCCTCCGTCCGTGTATAGATTACCGGGAGCTAAACCACATCACGGTCAAGAACTGGTATCCTCTCCCACTCATTCCGGAGCTGTTTCAGAGGCTGGGGTCGGCCACCATGTTTACCAAGTTGGATCTCCGGGGGCCTACAACTTGATACGTATCCGAGAGGGTGACGAGTGGAAGACTGCCTTTCAGACTCGTTTCGGCCATTACGAGTACCTCGTCATGCTCTTCGGACTCTGTAACGCCCCCGCTACCTTTCAGCATCTGGTCAACGATGTGTTCCGGGATTATCTGGATCTTTTTGTTATTATTTATTTGGACCATATTTAGATTTTTTCATCCACCCTGGAAGAGCATCGTCAGCATGTCTGGTGTGTCCTCAACCGCCTGTGACAGCACAGGCTGTATGCTAAGGCCGAGAAATGCGCATTTGAGCGCCCCAAAATTTCCTTTCTTGGACTGATCCTGTCTGTCTCTGGAATTACCATGGACCCTCAGAAGGTCTCAGCTATTCTGGACTGGCCGGCACCTGTGGACAAAAAAGGGGTCCAACGTTTTGTCGGCTTTGCCAACTTTTACAGGAGATTCATAAGGGGATTCTCGGCCATCATCGCCCCGATTAAAACAACTCACAAAGCAAGGTCAGCGGTTCCACTGGTCAGCAGAGGCCCAAGACGCTTTCCAAGCCTTAAAAAAGCTCTTCACCATAGCGCCTATCCTGAAGCATCCAGACGCTACACTGCCCTATGTCCTGGAAGTGGACGCATCTGAAACGGCGGTGGGAGCAGTCCTGTCTCAGCGGCAGGGAGCCAGGGCTCTCCTCCATCCTGTGGCCTTCTTCTACCGCAAGCTCTCAGCTCCGGAGAAGAATTACGATGTCGGAGACAGGGAGTTGTTGGCATTAAGGCGGCTTTGGAGGAATGGCGCTACTTGTTGGAGGGGGCCCAGCATCCTGTCCTGATTTACACTGACCATCGCAATCTAGAGTACCTCCGAACGGCCAAGAGACTCAGACCTCGCAAGGCCCGCTGGGCACTCTTTTCGAGGATCCAGTTCCACCTGATCTACCGCCCAGGGGTGAAGAATACCAAGCCCGACGCTCTGTCTCGGATGTTTTCGGAGCCGGGAACTACTGCTCCCCCCGATACTATCCTACAGCCCAGGAACTTATTGCTTACCGAGGAGGATCTGCTGTCCCGGATTCAGAGAACCTCAGCCTGCTCACCGGGATTATCTGATCAAGGACTAACCTGAAAGGATGGTCTCTGGTGGCACGGGAATCAAATCTTTGTCCCCAAGGAGCTCCGTCCTGCCATACTGGAACTGTGTCACAACCATAAATTAGCCGGACACTTTGGCTCACGGAAAACTGCCGAGCTTGTATCACGCTCCTTCTGGTGGCCATTGCTTCCTGACGACTGCTTGACTTATGTCAGCTCCTGCTCCTCCACCTGTGCCAGAAATAAGTCAGACAAAGCCCGAGCCTGGGGGCTGTTAAGACCTCTCCCCATTCCTGACCGGCCGTAGTCCAAAATATCAATGGACTTCATCGTGGAGCTGCCCCTGGCTCAAGGATACACCACAATTTTTGTCGTAGTGGACAGGTTGACAAAAATGGCACACTTCCTCCCAATGAAGGGCACCCCCACTGCAAAAGAGACTTTCGAAATTTTCCTCAAGGAAGTTATTCGACTCCACGGTGTGCCAGGGCCATCTGTTCTGCCTTGGAGATCGACCTTTCCTTCTCAACAGCGTACCACCCCCAGACCAACGGTCAGGCCGAGAGGACAAACCAAACGTTGGAGCAATACCTCCGTTGCTTCTCAGCCTACTCTCAGGATGATTGGTGCTCACTGTTACCTTTGGCGGAATTCACCTACAACAATTCGGTGCACTCCGCAACAAAGCAGTCCCCCTTCTGGGCTAATTATGGGTTCCACCCCACTTTGCTTCCCAGTCTTGCTCAGGAGACAGCATTACCTGCAGTTCACGAGGCCACACAATTTTTCAGGGCCAATTGGAAGTTGCTCCAGGAGACACTTGCCAAGACGCAGGAAACAACGAAAGCTGATTTCGATAAGAAAAAACGAGGGGAACTCAACCTCCAGCCTAGTGACAAAGCTTGGTTGTCCACCAAGAATCTTAAGTTGTCCTGCCCGTCCAAGAAGTTGGGCCCACGGATCATTGGCCCCTTCCCAGTTAAGAGGAAAGTTAATCAGGTGTCCTTTGAGTTGGATCTCCCGCAGTCTCTAAGAATACACCCGGTATTCCATGTGTCTCTGCTCCGGTGACCCCGGACCCCTTCCCCAATAGAGCTGGCGCTCCCCCTGCCCCTGTCGTGATCGATGGAGAACAGGAGTTTGAGGTTAAGTCCGTACTTGACTGCAGAAAGAGGGCGGTGTGGTTCAGTACCTTGTAAAATGGAAGGGCTATGGGCCGGAAGAGAGCACTTGGGAGCCTGAAACCAATCTTCATGCCGATGACTGCGTCCAAACCTTCCGGGATAATAACCCTGCCAAGCTGGCCAAGCTGGGCATCCGGAGGCTACCCCTGGGGGGGGGGGGGGGGCAGTGTTAGGAAAAGATTGGCCTGGTGAAGTCAGGCCCTGTTCTGGACTTTTTTGCCGATTTTTGCCGTTCACGCGCGTCCACGCCCTATTTAAGCTCCCTGCACCTGTCAGCAGGTGCTGTCCGTTCTACAGCGTCTGGGTACCTGTGAGCTTCAGCTCTCCTACCTGAAACCTGCTTCCTGTTTTGTCCCTGTTCCTGTGCACCGACCCGGCTTGCCCTGACCTGCTACCTATCTGCCTGCACCGACCCCGGCTATCCACGACCATCCACTTGTCTGACCCTTCTGTACCTTGCCGCCAGCCTGTGAACGAACTCTGCTTGGACTTTGACTATTCTTCTGCCTGCCCCTTCTGTGCCTCTCTGACCCGCCAGCCTGCACGACCACTCTTCTGTCTGCACGACCTTCTGGAGCCTCACATCACCACCAGTGACCATCCAGCCCTCGTGCCATCCCGCACTCTGGGACTTCCTGTCTACACTACCAGGGGTCCCCGAATCGGGTGTGTAAGAGTGGTTGTTCCCTGCTAAGACAGACTCCACCACCAGGATCATGACACTTACCTTTTTTTCGGGTTAGATGCCAGATATTCCATAGAAAAATATCTGGAGGCGAATGCTAGGGTGCCCCGTCTATCAAAGTGTGTCTCCTGGATGAATATTACCTCTGCTCTAGACTCTCTAAAGCTCCGTACAGCTAGTTGTCTTTTTAACTTAGAATTCAAACCATTGACATTGTGGGAATAGATTAGGACCATGGTCACCTGCGGGAAGGGGAGTGTGGTGTATCTAAAATAGTTGGTGAGAAGAAATAGACACTTATCTGATCCTGGGCTCAGGCGTGCTCGACGTCAGGGCAGCCGTTGGCCGGTCAGAAGGAGGTGTACAGTTGTGGAGCCGGGAGCCAGAGGAAACAGAAAAAAAAGAAGAAAGATAGTGAGTAGTAGATAGGAAAAAGATTAAGAGAAGATAACAAAACACGTTAGTCAAAAGCAGTAAACCTTTAAATCACTTTTCAAATGTTTTAAGTGAAACTATTTTAAACACACGTTCCTTTTTTACCTCTGTCACCCTCTAGGATGCGAGGGAGGTAAAGAGATAGATTGATACGGAACTTCAGATCACTACTGAAGATAGGGGGGATGTGTCCGAAGCCGGGCAAGGGGTGTCTCTCATCAGAGGGATCCCGCTGCCCTTATATATCGAAAACTGAGTAGTAATTTATGTTTTATAAGGGAGGCAGTATGCCTATGTCATTCCAGGAGGATCAACGGTCGCGGCAGACCCAGCGGGGATTAAAAATTGGCCAGCCGGCGACTGGCAGCGGAGCCCACCGCCCCCTAAAAGGGGGCCCCAGGATCCGCAAACCATTGACGTGGGCCAGGCCTGAGGGGAGCCTCCCCAAGTGCAAGGAAGGAAGAAGAAAAGAAAAAAGGGAAGAGGGGAGGGAGGGGGGCGAAAACCACTACTCTCCAGGGTACTGCTGCGGGCACCCTCAACATACAAATTGCATTAGTAATCAAAAACCAATATTTGGGTATTAAAGGATCAAAACAGTTTCTAGGTGCCGCCTATTGAACAACAGGAGGACCATTTAAGTTCAGTTCAGATAGATATCATGCTTTCCGTGGACGAAGGCTTTTGTGGGGGGACTCTGGGGGCCTCCCGCGTTTCTTCATCTGTGGTCTCTGCCAGTCCGCAGGTGGAGGGGGGTGGAGGGGGGATAATACCCCATTCCTGCAAGTCCGGCATAGGGATTTCCAGAGAGTCGCAGAATATTTGGAGCTCCTTCGGGACTCTGAGAGACGCGGTTTTACCCTCTCGGGTGGCTGTGAGACTGAATGGAAAGCCCCAGCGATAGGTGATATCACGATCTTGGAGAGTGTGGAGAAGAGGCAGCAATAGTCTGCGTTTTTGCAATGTGATCCAGGAAAGGTCCGGAAATATTAGGATAGGAGTTTTCTCATCATGGATGGTTCTGGCTATATGATGTTTTCCTTAAGGGTATACGAGTGCACCCGGCAGATAACATCTCTGGGATTGGCTGCAGTGCCTTTGGGTTTCAAGGCTCTATGAGCTCTGTCAAGTTCTATAGGCGTGGTGGCCGGGGAGCCCACTATACTGTTGAAGACAGTCTGAAGTATCCCTTTCAGGTCCTCAGGGCCCTTTGATTCGGGGAGACCACGAACCCTGATGTTGTTACGACGGTTCTGATTGTCCAAATCCTCTAGGTGGTGCTGCATGTCTCTTATGATAAATCGATCATCTGATTGCTGGGATTGGACCCTATGTACAGTAAGTTCCGTGGTTTGCAAATCTTCTTCTATTCTTCTATGAGTGGAGAGTTGATGCAGATTTGCTTGCAGCGCTTTAATTTCACTGTGGCAGGCCTCTTTAACCTCCCTTAGCAGCATTTTAAAGTCCTCTTTGGTTGGCAGGGAATGCAGTTGTTCTCTCCAAGAAAGTAATTCAACCAGTGTGAGGACAGATGAGACCCTAGGGACATCACAGCTGTGAGGTGGTATCCTGAGGGGTGAGTCCCAGGGGTCGCACCGCTCCTTGTGGGCCTCCTGTCTGGTGGAAGTGGTGGAGTGCACATATGGAGCTCCCAGATGTGGAGGGGAAGCCGGGGTCGACATATTTGGGGTGGGGATACTCAGGGTGCTAGAGTCCTGCAGGCGCTGGGGCCTTTGTGGTTTTGGGAACCCCAGATGGGAGTTTGGAGGTCTCTGAGTGTCCATAATGGGGCCTAGCCATGGCAGAGAATGCGAGCGTCCCACTTGACGTAGGGGGGAGAATCCCCAAGATTGGTAAGCCTGCGGTATACCCAGCGAAGGGATCATGTCCAGATTAGGGCTCTTAGGGGGATCATGCCCAGCAGAAGTGCTTGATGTAGGGCTGTGAGTTGACTGAGTGTCTGGTGGTGCGGCCTGGGCCTTGTGCGGAGGCCTCTGCTCTGGGAGGGAACGGCCGGCCGTGGAAATGGCGGGGTCGCTGGGGCCAGGGATGTCGCACCTACTGTTGTAAGCGGAGTCCCCAGGAATCGGAGGTGGATGTCCGAGGATGGCTCCGGATTCGGTCGGTGTAAGCTGAGGCTGTGTGGAGCGCGGCGGTGCCATGATTGCCGCCTGCCGCATGGGTCCGAATAGCTGCAGAAATTAGCTTGTCAGCTGTGTAGAGGGCTGTGATGGCTGTCCAGCTGATCCTGTTGCTTTCTGGGCTTGATGGGTACGATTTCTGCCCATTTAAGTGCGGTTGTTTCCCTTCCTAAAGCTGTGGACAGGCAGGTCCATGGAGAGCTAGGGGATCACACGTCCATCTTGCTCGGCAGTCGGCCACGCCCCCCGTGTTGTATTGTATTTTCAAAAGAAAACTGTGCTGATTAAACAAAAATTGTGCGATCCGCTATCAAACGAAGAAAATTTTTGTGCATGCATGATGGGATAATATCGGATGAACTGTCGTGATCGACTATAGAAAGCTTCGTACGATCGATTTGAAAGCTGTATTTTTCGTCTGATTTTCAGATCGTGTGTACGGTACAGTAAAGTCAATGAACCTCAGCGCTCACTCTGATGCTCTATAATGTTTCTAGCGATGTTGCTCTCCTTGAGCATGGAAACTCCAATTCACTATAAAGGCAAAAAAAGAGGGGGCAAACACCTAGTGCATTACTTTAAACACCAATTAGTATTTATTGAAAAAAGCCAAAGATACTCCCAAACATGAGATGATTAAAAGCATATCATTCACAACTCCAGTATCAGGGATAACAAATCTCTGCAATTGGAAAACTGACATGGTTCGGGAGACAAGCTCCCTTCCTCAGAGCTGATCCAACTTGTTAGAGCCACCATTTAAATACTGTTACAAAGCCTGGGTCCCTCCCCTCCACCAGCCCCTCTGAGCGGGGCCAATGCATTCAAATGCATCAAAGGCATCAAAAAGATAAACATCAAAGGACCTGTCTACAATTGCCCCTGTGCTACATACAGTGTCCTGGGAGGGAGCTTTGACAAGGGAGTAGATCGATGCATGGTTGTCTTTTCCTATAATGATGTGGAGATGATCTTGTGCAGTTTGAAATATTTGAAAGAACTGCGTTACAAATATACCTTATAAGTCCTTCTCTCCTGCTCAGGCCCACTTCCTGGGGAGACAGTCCCGCTATTACTAGTAAAAAATAAAATAAAAAATAAAAAAAAAACCCATAAATTAATTCTCATCATTGGTAAACGCGGCAACTTTTGTGCATACCAGTCAATATACGCCGATTGCGATTTTTTTTTTTTACAAAAATATGAGGAAGAATATAAAACGGCCAAAACCGGTGAAAACATTTTTTTTTGGATATGTATTTTAGCAAAAAGTAAGAAATATTGTTTTTTTTGCCAAATTGTCACTCTTTTTTTGTTTATAGCCATAATCAGAAATGATGCAGAGGTGATCAAATACCACCAAAAGAAAGCTTTGTGGGAAAAAAAGGGCGCACATTTAGTTTGGGTAAAACGTTGCACGACCGCTCATTTGTCAGTTAAAGCGACGCAGTGCCAAATGGCAAAAAGTGCTCTGGTCCTAAAGTAGGAAATCCTTCCGGGGCTGAAGTGGTTAAGCTGCATAATACATGTGGGTGTGTGTGATCGCTGGAACGCACACCATCTATCTTGCACCTAACAGGCTTCTTCTCTGTTTGCTGTACTGCTTGCCTTTTGCCACTAGATGATGCTCACACTCTATTTTCTTTAAATAGTATAATTTAGGTGCCATGTTAGAAGAATATTTCTTAAAAGAGAATTCAAAAGAAAAAACAAGAAAAAAAGACATGAACCTAATACATTTTTGAAGCTTGCAAAGCATTGCAACCGCAATTAGAATATTAGCTCAGTCTCCAGTAGACTTTTCCTCCTACTCAGGATTGTACTAAGCTATGGACTTTCCCTTACGAAGCTAGAGAAAGTATCAATGGACTCCAAGTGTGCATTTGTGCTCCACTGAGAACTAAAAGTTGCTTCACACATCTTAAAGAGGAAGTAAACCCTGATGGGGTTTACTTTCTCTATATTACCCTGCAAAGTAGAAGCATAATGGGCTATTATGCATCGCATAGTAGCCCATTATGAGTCACTTACCTGCAAACGAAGCCTGCAATGTCCAATGATGTCCCCTGTGCAGGCCGCATCCATCTTCAGCCCCTCTTCCTTCCGGGCCGCAGCTCCGGCTTTGTGACTGGCCGGAGTCGCGTGACGTCACTCCAGCGCATGTACGTGGGAGCTGCTAGTCCAGGCACGATCTCGGTGAAGAAACAGCACGGAGGCCGTTTCTTCACTATGCGTGTGCCGTAATGACGTCGGCAAATCGAGTACACTGTATATCTCCTAAACCATGCAGGTTTGGGAGATAAGCAGGAGACCTACAGATAAGCCTTATTATAGGCTTACCTGTAGGTTAAAGTGGTTGTCACAGGTTGACAACCACTTTAACTATAACAGGAGCCAGCATGGTTGGGAGAAGAACCTTGGGATTCTGTGAGGAGAGCAGTTTGAGGGTGGGGGGGCCGTGAACTGTGACCATGTTTCATGTTACACCTAAAATGTGGGTGTACATAAAACATGCTCTAGAAAGATGGACCTAGCTTTTAAGTGTATTAAACGTCACGTACACAAGTGCTGACCTTGCACTCTACTTTACTGACTCTTGACTTTGCACACTGCATTACTGACTCCTGGCCTTGTTCCCTGCATTACTGGCTCCTGAACCCTGCTCCCTGCATTACTGACTCCTGTACCCTACATTACTGACTCCTGCACCCTGCATTACTGACTCCTGAACCCTGCACCCTGCATTACTGACTCCTGAACCCTGCGTTACTGACTCCTGAACCCTGCATTACTGACTCCTGCACCCTGCATTACTGACTCCTGAACCCTGCACCCTGCATTACTGACTCCTGAACCCTGCATTACTGACTCCTGCACCCTGCATTACTGACTCCTGCATCCTGCATTACTGACTCCTGAACCCTTCAGCCTGCATTACTAACTCCTGAGCCCAGCACATTGCATTACTGAGTCCTGACTCTGCTCCCTGCATTACTAACTCCTGAGCCCTGCACACTGCATTGCTGACTCCTGACCCTGCTCCCTACATTACTAGTTCCTAAGTCCTGCAACCCGCATTATGTACTCCTGACCTCGCACTGTGCATTATCGACTCCTGACTTTGCATTATTATCTTCTGAGTCATGCACCCTGTATTACTGATTCCTGACCCTGCACCTCACATTACTGACTCCTGAGTCCTGCACACTGCATTACTGATTCCTTACCCTGCATCACTAGCATCTGAGCTCTGCACCCTGCATTGTTGACTTCTGACCCTGCAATGCTAACGCCTAAGCCCTGCACTCGGAATTCTCCTGTACCCATTTTGGGTTGCCACCTTTTCTTCAAGCCAAACTCAAACAGTTTAGTGGCACATGGCCATTTTTTTCCTATAGTATACACTATAGCAGCCTTTCTCAAACTTTTCAACACCGAGGAACCCTTGAAATAGTTCTCCGGTCTCGGGGAACCCCTGCTAAAAATCTACAACTCATGATACATTAGTGTGATGGTCAATGGGAAGAATGCTCCTTATGCTTGTGGCCATTGGGAAGAATTATCCCCTTACAGATAGCTAAAAAGATCAATGATGTCATTGGGAATTTATCTGAGAGGTAAAAATTGACCATTGCTCAATGAGCCCCTAGCAACTTCTGGAGGAACCCTATGGTTCCACTGAACCCTGGTTGAGAAACCCTGCACTATAGGTTAATAAAAGACCTGGGACACCTTTGAGTGTGGCCAAATTTCTCTTGCTGACATCAGTAATCAGAGTGACAGTGCTGTCGAACCTGCCTCCAGACAGCCACCCGCAGCCCCAGATGGCAACATATTTCTGTGTAACTATCTTGGTGATTTGGTGAGCCATAGCCTGGTCTGAATACTGTGTCCTGGTTTCAGGCAGACTGAAACCTGGACACATGATTCAAAACCCGGACTGTCCGGGTGAATCCTGGACAGGTGGCAACCCTAACTACATTACTGACCTCTGCATTACTAACTCCTGACCCTTGCACTTTACATTACTGAATCTTGAGCCCTCTACTCTGTGTTACTTACTCCTGACCAGGGGCGGGCGGATAGGGGTCGCAGGAGTCGCCATGGCGACCGGGCCCCATGCTGGGGGGGCCCATAAGGGGATGAGGACTGGAGCGCTCTGTTCCTCAGCCGAACGGCGCTGCAGGGAGCCTCGTCACACTGTTTACTGTGAAAGTGAAAGCAGTGTGTGCTGTGCTCTTTGTCTCCAATCCCAACGGTGGACAGGTCCTAAGTGGGCCTGTCAGGCCCAAAACTTAGTACACAGGTCCAAAGTCAGACGGACTTTGGTCCTGTGTCATAAGTCTGGTCCGATACCGAGTGGTTTAGTGGTTCTA
>BLSH010241806.1:56691-69193 GCA_018402905.1 Glandirana rugosa
GCCCCCCCCCCCCCCCCCCCCTGGAAAAAGTTCTGCGGACGCCCATGAATGGGGATGCTAATTCCAGTGACAACCGAGGATTCTCTTGCTTTGGAGAGATTTCTTCTCACTTCCGGTTTCGGCTATGGGACAGGAAGTGAAGGGAAATCTCCCCAATGGGACACAGATGGCAAAAAAGTATAACCCTCCCTTGCTCTATCCACAATGACAAAAGCACATTGTTCCTTCATTGTACTGCAATGTTAGGAGTGCCATTCCCATGCAGTGTGTCTATGGATGATGAATGCACAGGTGCAGAACACATCCCAGTGTTCTATAATAAACGATTACTTCTGATTGGATGTTTTCCCACACTCCTGTCCAATCACTACACCGCCAGCCACTGAGCAGGTCCTGGTTAATGATCGTTTATCTGCCATCAGGAAAATCCTGAACGATTCCGGAGAGAGCGGACATTCCGGTTAGGGAGGAGGCTTGGGAGTGATCGCCGTACACAGCCATACAACAGGTGTCACTGACACCCAGCCATGGAGATCCGCCCCCTCCCTCTACTCTCCGCCCATTACTCACTGTCAGCCCCGCCCACACATCACACAACTCTGCTGACCGGAGGGGACACCGAGAGCGGAGATCAGAGATCAGCGCTGTACAGGTCTGTGTGTGTGTGCTGTGTACATCGTGCAGTGCAGGGGGAGACCACAGGGGGCACCGGGCACAGGCCACCGACTTCTATACACGGACTGCACCCGTCTGCCTGCCTGCCTGCCTGCCAAGGTTTGTGTACAGCGGGGGTAAGTTTCCTGGGGATAGCCCCGATCTCCCAGAATCAGCAATCTGCTGTGTGTGCAAAGTGTAACTACACTCCTTATACACGGCATAGAAGAACTATGGAGACTTCCTACACACATCACACTTCTATCATTACATCCATCAACACATCCTGCAATGATTATTATTATTATTATTATTATTATTATTAATCATGTATTGCTATGGCTACTGCAGACACAGCAGAACTAAGATCCCAGGATATATACATATATATATGCATCCTGGAATTATTATTATTCATGTTTATTATTTCTTTATCTAAAGCTATTTTAAGTAAAGAGCTCTGATTCTAGAATTATTATTATTTTATTGTTATGGCTATTATATTATTCATTATTCATCTCTCTCTTTATTTTTTATTGCAATGCTATTTCAGGCAGAGCAGAACTTAGCATTGTTGCTCTTTTTATTTTTTTATTGCTATGGCTGCTTCATAAACAGCAGACCTGAGATCCTGGAATGATTATTTATATTATTATTATGATGATTAATAACATTCAAATTGTATTGCTATGGCTAATTCAAACACAGCAGAACTAAGATCCTAGAATAATATATATACACACATCCTGTAATTATTATTATTGATATTTTATTATTTCATTTATATTTTTTTTCTATAGCTACTTTAAGTAAAGAGCTGTGATTCTAGAATTATTATTATTATTTTATTGCTACGGCTATTATAATATTCATCGCTCTTTTTTTTTTTTATTGCTATGGCTGCTTCATAAACCGCATAACTGGGATCCTGAAAGATATATATATATATATATATATATATATATATATATATATATATACACACATCCTGGGATTATTAATTTTATTATTATTATTTCGTTTATTTTTTTTTCTAAAGCTACTTTATGTATAGAGCTGTGATTTTAGATCTATTATTATTGTTTTATTGCTATGACTATTATATGAAAACACACAAAAAAACACATTCATGCAACATCATGCATGAATTGTGATCCTGGCATTATGATGATGATAATTACTATTATTATTTTTATTTTGATGTTTACCTACTTACTTCTTATAGGTGATCTGTTGTATAGATAGATAGATATGATATAAATGGTATATGTAGGAAGTGCAGACAAGCTTTTCCCCCAGGATCTGTCCGCCACGTTTCTAAGCTCTGGGAGGTTGGCCATGACCCTCTGCTTGTGCTCCTGGATATGTCCTCCTCCTGGATTTTTACTTGTCTCTGTCATCTGGATTGTTAAGTGACATAACTTTGGGGAAGAGATATGAGGTCAGGCATTACATAACATTTGAACACTTTCCAAGCTGTGCTATATTTAAAACCTTTGTTTTCATGTTCTATAATTAACAAGAAATCTAGGGTCAACGTTGGGAGGTCATGTATCCCATCTTCTCCATGTGAGTGTAAAATATATTTACTTTATCCTCATTTTTTTTTTTAATTTACATAAAATATATTGAGTGATATTATCATTGAACTGACTACATAAGCTTCAAGTTCAGTGAAACAACAATCCCTTAGACCAGCCATTCTCAACCAGAGTTCCGTGGAATCTTGGGGTTCCTCCAGAGGTTGCTAGGGGTTCCTTGAGCTATGGCTGTTGAACCACCTATTTGATGATGCCTACAGAGTTCAAGGTTCAGCACCACTTACCAAAGCCAGCACCATGACACCAAATATCTTTTCAACTGTCTTTAAGGGTGGCATTCTGAGCACCACTTTTAGGCTGGGTTCACACTGCAGCGGGGCGGAGCGGCGCGACTTCGCGGCCCGTTCACATCTAGGCGAATTATCAGACGACTTGAGTCGCCTGACAATTCGCCTCAATGCTGTGCAAATGGGACCGTTCTAATAGGAGCGAATCGCTTCGCTCCGCATTAGAAAAATGGTCCCTGCACTATTTTTAGGGCGATCTCAGGTGGCTTGCATTGACTTCTATGATAGAAGTCTCCTAGCAAGCCACTTTGAGATCGCCAGGAGCGCCGCATCGCGCCGCTCCGCCTCGCTACAGTGTGAACCGGCCCTAAGGGGGACATTCTTCCTATTGACCACCAATATTAGAGGCATTGTTCCTAGTGAGCCCTGATGAATTGGTTTTAGTAAGGGTTCCTCGAGATATAAAAATTATTTTTGGGGTTCCCCTAGGGTTAATAGGTTGAGAAAGCCTGCCTTAGACATTCCTACTAACCGGGGGTATTAGTCCTTGGCATTGTAGAGAAGAGAAGCATGTCAAGTATTGTGTGTTGCAGCAACACTTTGCAGACCTGTATGGGAAGTCATTAATGTTATCAACAGATCTCTATGGGAAGACAAAGGACAAGGTGGAGTCCATATTGTATATGTATTTATGTATAGAGATAATGTGTGTGTTGAAGGTGCTCTTCTCATGTAGGTAACTCAGGGCTGGTGCAAGGAATTTTGACACCCTAGGCGAAACCTCATTTTGCCGCCCCCTTTGGCTCCACCCCTGACTCCACCCCCTTTGCCCTGTCCATGTATACAACAGAGGTGGTGGAAGTGGAGATTTTTGTAGCACCTCTCTACCCATTTCTTTAGCCGTGGTCCACAGGCCTACACCTTTGCCCCTGGACCCGCCTCATTTTAGCAGCCTGGTGTGCTGCCAGCCGCGGCTCTCCAGTGACATGAGTGATTGATGCAGACCAGTGACAGGTCAACAGCGGCCGGGCGCCCTGGGCGGCAGTGGCACCCTAGGCGGCCGCCTACTCTGCCTAGTGGTAGAGCCAGCCCTGAGGTAACTTCACAGAAAGGACTGAAAGTATACTCTCCTTAGGTCAGTGTGGGGGGCATCCGCATCTCCCTAGGCCAGTGGTGGTCATCTTTTTTGGTATCGGGCCATAAATGCGGCCCCTGACATGACCAAATGACGACACAATATTTAGTGAGTGTATTGCAACAGAAAGCTGTCAGAAACTAGAAACACTCAACAAGAGTTGATAAAGGGAAACCGACATGTTACAAGAGATGGTCAGAGGCTGTAAATTCGCTACAGAGAATTGGAGACTGTGAGAAGTGCTGCAGGACTTGCTGGAGACTGAGGACATACTTCAGGAGACAGTCATAGACTGGAAGGGTTATAAAGGATCATTGCTGGGGAGAAAATGTACAAAGAGCAAAGGGTTAGGTCGCAGAGAAGAAAATAAATCAAACCATTTTATTAAAGGAATAGTTCAACTTTACCACAAAACTGTCTATGCCTATCTGTAAATCAAAACAACCTGTGTAACTCTGACTAAAGATGAATATTACCCTTGCTATAGGTGTAGGCCATTTATATACATTATGAAGCCTGACTGGAATACTCCCAGGACATTTCTAAGTGAGGCCTAGTCATCACTCCTTACCTCCACCATCACAGGAGTGAGCTCTCAAATGCTGAGCTCAGAACTACTATGTCAAGGGAGAGAAAGAGTATGTGAGGGAGTTTGAATCAGAGAAAGAGCTCACTCCTGTGATGGTGGAGGTGAACAGTAATGACTAAGCCTCACTTAGCAAAGTCCTGGGAGTACTTGGCAAAATCCTGGAAGTATTCCAGTCAGGCTTCATAAGGCATGTAAATGGCCTACACCTATAGTAAGGGCATTATTCATCTGTAGTCAGAGCTGCACAGGTTGTTTGAGGCTGGGTTCACACTCTTGCAAATTGGGTGTGGGTTTCCCCGCATCGAATTTGCATATTAGGAGATTGTGACTGGCTCTCTATGGTGCCGGTTCACATATCTCCGGAGCGGCTCTGGTGCAATTTGCACAGGAGTCCTGTGCATCTTCTTGTCCAAATTCAGCCAAGAAATTGGACCTGAAACGGTGAAGAGGGACGCCCCGGACCCCTGCTGTGAGCCTCTCCATGCTGCAGTATGAACCCAGCCTTATCTACAAACCTCACTTACCTGCATAGGCAGTTTTAGGTGAACTATCCTTTTAAAGCGGAGTTCCACCCTTTCCTTATGTTTATTAAAAGTCAGCAGCTACAAAAAGTGTAGCTGCTGACTTTTAATAAATAGACACTTGCCTGTCTCCCGGTCCAGCGATTTAGCCGCACGGAGCCTCGTTCCTCTCCTCCTCCCCTCCGCAGCGCCGGCATTGCTGCTGTGAGCACCTGGCCGCGGCTTCATGGCTGGGCGCACACTGCGCATGCACGAGCAGCACTGTGCTTTGTGATTGGTTCTGAAGTCTTCTAGGACCTGTCCTGCGTCCCAGAAGACTTCGGGAGGGAGGGGGAAGGAGACCTTCCACTTCTGATCACCTAAGGCGACCAGGGCAGAAGTATCCCCCCCCCCCCCCTTCTCCCCAAAAGCTCAGTTTCAGCTGGGGAGGAGGACTTAAAGCGGAAGTTCCACTTTTGGGTAGAACTCCACTTTAACTACTAGAAGTCAGTCTGAAGATTTTTTTTTGTTCTTTCTCTGGCCTGGGTAAGCATCTGAGTAAGCACCACACAGAATGGGTGCACAGTGGGCTCCTTTCACATGGGGGCCAGGAGGTGGTAAAAACAGGTGGTTGATTTGCGTAGCTACCACCCCCCAACTGCCAACCTACAGGCAGACTTGATACCACCTAGATGAGAATACATTGCCACAGCTGTGATGCTTTGCCCACAGTACAGTCTTTATTTCAGTGCCAGGTGATGGAACACAGAGAGAGTTCCAGCACCTGGCACGCCACTGCTACTCTGCTGCTGAAGTGGTGCCCAGCAGCTCACAGGCTATACTGTATGTAGAGGGCCAGCGGGCTGCGTGTTGGGCACCAGGGCCCTAAACCATGCTGGCTCTGCAACATTGTTGATGTTTACATGTCGGCCCTGAGCAGTGGCTGCCAATACAGTGCGTTTGCACTGTATGCATGTAAACATTAGCACAAAGGTTTACATGCGTACAGGCTGAGGCCTCATTCACACGGGGCTATTACATCCATGTAGTGTTAATGGGCCGTGTTCATGTTAGAATATTACGCACATCCAGGTGTTTGGGGCCATTCACTCTCACTTGCACGGATGTTACATTGGGAGCAGTGGCTGTGTCCACACAGCCTCTGCATTCCAATTGACAACAGTAGGACTGACAGCATGGGGATGCACGCATGGCATGGATGTAGAGCTGCACCGAATGGAAATTTTGGTGCTAAATCCGAAAATTCAGGATGCACTTGGCCGAAACTGAAAATGACAGTTTTAAAAAAAAAAAAAAAAAAAGATATATTTTTATATATAATTGTATTATATTTTGACTTTTTAATATCATCAATTTAAATGAATATGAATTTATTATCAGCACCATTAGCGCAAGAAAAGCTCAAGAAAAATGCATCCCTTTAAATTCTATGTATGTCTTCACACCAGTCCGTTGCGCTTCTGTTGTGGTGTTAAAAATCTTGCTTGCTGCATTTTTGGTCAGTTAAGTAAACCGCACTAAAAAGGCACCTCTCCGTTGAAATGCATTGAAAACGCATCGATAACGCACCTGTGTTACGATTTTGATGCGGTTTCTGAGTCACATTACCTATGAAAAACACACCATAAGAGTGGCAAAATCGCATGCGTTTTCGGCGATATTATCGTCACCTCCAAAATTTCGATGCATCTCTACATGGATGTTATCACCCCATGTGAGCAAGGCCTAAATTATGCCAGTACACACCCCCTTGAACATGGGTTTTGGGCATTTTTTTACATCCCAAAATGCCGCTCAAATATCTGGATTTAAATGCAAGAATGTGTATGGGCACATTGGCTGTGGAGAGTAGTATTTTTTTGCGCACATGTGCATAAGCCTATAAGCAATATCAAATGAGTGGGGCTTGATTTAGTCATAGGATGAAAACCTAAATGGTACAAGAACTGATAAATTGGCTTTATCTGTAAGTAAAAGACCTCTGTTGACATGCTGGCTGTGTAATCTAATGCTCTAATCTAATTCTACCTCTGTGCTGGTTCTTTCCATAGTAACTACCTGCTGAAGTTGCTAAAAGCAGGAGGAAGCATACTGCGACATAAATAACATGTTCCTCTACTTGGGGTCATTGCCTATGAATAGTGACTGATAGAGGTAGCTGGAAACGACCTGTATATTGTCAGTTGCTAATGTAGGAGGTCATACAAGGGTTTTTCCACACTGTGTTTCCTCATTCAGTCTATTTTAGACCATTGACTGTTTTATTGTATTATGAGATATAATATTTTAGTCCATTGACTAGTGGAAGGAGCACTCTGCAATGCTATTTCATGTGGCATACATGTGATAAATGCCCCTTTACGTTCCTTATTACCTGTATATTAACACATGTATGACAATGGTTTGAACAGGACAAAACACATTCCCTGCTATATAAAAAGAGTCATAGACACTATTTAGAATCGTGTCACATCTCCGCACACAAATGTCTGAGTGCGACAGATTCATGTACCTGTTAGAATCACAGATACACATCGGCCCCACTCTGGCCTGTCGCTGTACGCCAGCTTAAAGTGATTGTAAAGTCTTGTTTAAAAAAAATAAGCATGTTATACTTACCTGCTCTTTGCAGTTGGTTTTGTACAGAGCAGCCCAGATCCTCCTCTTTTCAGATCCCTCTTCTGCTCCCCTGGCCCCTCCCTCCTATTGAGTGCCCCCTCAGCCAGCAGCTTGCTATGGGGGCACCCGAGCTGAGTCAGGGCTCCGTGTATCCATTCAGCCCCGCCCCCTCTCTCCCCTGATTGACTGACTTTTATTGACAGCCGTGGGAGCCAATAGCGCCGCTGCTGTGTCTCAGCCAATCAGGAGGAGTGTCCTGGATGGCTTTTTGTGGACATTGCTGGAGAGAGATGGGGCTTAGGTAAGTATTAGGGGGTACGGGGGGGGGGGGGGGCTGCTGCACACAAGCTTTTTTATCTTAATGCATAGAATGCATTAAAATAAAAAAACCTTCTGCCTTTGATACCCCTTTAACCACTTGAGCTCTGGAAAGTTTTACCCCCCTCATGACCAGGCTATTTTTGCAGTTCGGCATTGCGCTACTTTAACTGGCAATTGAGCAGTCATGCAACACTGTACCCAAATGAAATTGATATATATATATATATATATATTTTTTAAATAAACAGAGCTTTCTTTTGGTGGTATTTAAAGTGGTTATCAACCCATGACAACCACTTTAACCTACAGGTAAGCCTATAATAAGGTTTACCTGTAGGAGCCCTGCATGTCTCCTAAACCTGCACGGTTTAGGAGATATACAGTGTACCAAATGTGCCAACGTCATTCGACACATGCGCAGTGAAGAAACGGCCCGCTGTCCAGTTTCTTCACTTTGTTTGTGCCGTGACTAGCGGCTCCTGCGCACATGCGCGGGAGTGACGTCCCGCAACTCCGACCAGTCACAGAGCCGGAGTTGCGAGCCCGAAAGGAAGAGGGGCTTTAGATGGACGCTGCCTGCACAGGGACAGGCTTCATTTGCAGGTAAGTGACACATAATGGGCTATTATGCTATGCATAGTAGCCCATTATGCTTTTACTTTGCAGGTGAATATAGAGGAAGTAAACCCCATCAGGGTTTACTTCCTCTTTAATCGCCACTGGGTTTTTTATTTTTTGAAAAAAAAACACAGTACTTTCTGCTATAAAACCTATCCAAAAAAACAAAAAAAACAAATCTCTTCATAAAGTTTGACCAAAATATATTCTGCTACATGTCTTTGGTAAACAAAAAATCCCAGTACAGTGCCTTGAAAAAGTATTCATACCCCTTGAAGTTTTCCACATTTGTTACACCCAAAAACATAAATGTATTTTATTGGGATTTTATGTGATAGACCAATGCAAAGTGACACATAATTATGAAGTGGAAGGAAAATGATAATTGGTTTTCACATTTTTTTACAAATAAATATGTGAAAAGTGTGGCGTGCATTTGTATTCAGCCCCCTTTACTCTGATACCCCTAACTAAAATCTAGTGGAACCAATTGCCTTCAGAAGTCACCTAATTAGTGAATAGTCCACCTGTGTGTAATTTAATCTCAGTATAATTATAGCTGTTCTGTGAAGCCCTCAGAGGTTTGTTAGAGAACCTTAGTGACCAAACAGCATCAGGAAGCAAGAAATTTAAAGCAGGGTTAGGTTATAAAAAAATTATCCCAAGCTTTGAATATCTCACAAAGCACTATTCAATCCATCATCTGAAAATTAAAACCGTATGGCACAACTGCAAATCTACCAAGACATGGCCGTCCACCTAAACTGACAGGCCGGGCAAGGAGAGCATTAATCAGAGAAGCAGCCAAGAGGCCCATGGTAACTGTGGAGGAAATGTAGAGATCCACAGCTCAGGTGGGAGAATGTGTCCGCAGGACAACTATTAATTGTGCACTCCACAAATCTGGCCTTTATGGAAGAGTGGCAAGAAGAAAGACATTGTTGAAAGAAAGCCAGAAGTCCCGTTTGCAGTTTACGGGAAGCCATGTGGGGGACACAGCAAATGTGGAAGAAGGTGCTCTGGTCAGAGGAGACCAAAATTGAACTTTTTAGCCTAAAAGCAAAACGCTATGTGTGGCGGAAAACTAAAACTATGGTTTGATAAAGGGGCCCTCCTTTCTGCCCTGAAACATGTAGCTACATCCCCTCCACTTCCTGTCTTCACCCAGCCGAGAGAGGTGCTGTTTTGGAGCTGCAGCCATCTTGCCACTTCTGGAATCTGCTGATGCTAATGTTCCAGCCCAAAGCCTGACAGCTGCACCTCCTTCAAGAACTCTGCTTCAAACCAGCCACGTGCCTGCTGAGCCCTGCAGCCTCACAGTGATCCTATGGAGATCTATATATCTATACTAAAGCCTTGATCTACTTGTATCTAGTGAGTGTATTTTAATTGTTTTTATGCCTTTTTAAAATTAATTTCTACACCTAGATGGAGGCATCCTCTTATGTTTGTTTTTTTTTTTAAAACTAACACTGCACATCACCCTGAACACACCATCCCCACTGAGAAACATGGTGGTGGCAGCATCATGTTGTGGGGATGCTTTTCGTCAGCAGGGACAGGGAAGCTGGTCAAAGTTGATGGGAAGATGGATGGAGTCAAATGCAGGGTAATCTTAGAAGAAAACCTGTTAGGGTCTGCAAAAGAATTGAGACCGGGGCAGAGGTTCACCTTCTAGCAGGACAACGACCCTAAACATACAGCCAGAGCTACAATGGAATGGTTTAGCTCAAAGCAAATTCAAGTGTTAGAATGGCCCAGTCAAAGTCCAGACCTAAATCCAGTTGAGGATCTGTGGCAAGACTTGAAAATTGCTGTTCACAGACGCTCTCCATCCAATCTGACAGAGCTTGAGCTATTTTGCAAAGAAGAATGGGCAAAAATATCCTCTCTAGATGTGCAAAGCTGGTAGAGACATCCCCAAAAAAAGACTTTCAGCTGTAATTGCAGTGAAAGGGGGTTCTACAAAGTATTGACTCAGGGGGGCTGAATACAAATGCACACCACACTTTTCACATATTTATTTGTAAAAAAACAATTGTGAAAACCATTTATCATTTTCCTTCCACTTCACAATTATGAGCCCCTTTGTGTTGGTCTATCACATAAAATCCCAATAAATTACATTTACGTTTTTGGTTGTAACGTGACAAAATGTGAAAAATTTCAAGGGGTATATTGTACTGTATAGTGATATTGTACTGTATATTGATTGGTTTGCATGAAAGCTATAGCCTCTACAAACTATGGTATAGATACTGGAATTTTTTTTTATACTATTAAAAGCACAATCAGCGGCTTATAGTGGGTCTGCGATAGTGCGGCAGGCACTCTGACACTCAGGCTGCATTCACACCTGGGCGTCGTGTTTTCAGGCAGAAATACATGTGTTTTTTTACCGAGATTTTTTGCCGCGTTTTTTACCGCGATTTTGTACAGGTCAAAAGGTCACCAATGTAAAAAATAGAAAAATGTCCAAATCAAGCTACAAAAATACTTCCAGAACTTGTTTGAGCTTCAGGCGTTTTCAGGCTTTTGGCTTCAGGCATTATGAGTGGAGATGTGAACTGTCTCCATAGAGAATCATTGATTTTTTTTTTCCCCTCCAGCGTTTTGTAGCTTCAGGCTTCAAGCTACAAAACGCTCAGGTGTGAATGGGGCCTTACTGATGCTGGGAGGAACTGACTAACTGCCACTGACATCTTCCATGACACTAATATAGTGATCAGTGCTAAAAAATATACACTGTCACTGTGCTGATGACACTGGCTGGGAAGGGGTTAACATCTAGGGCAATCAAGGGGTTAAATGTGTGCCTAACAATGTTTACTGTGTTTGTTTTACTAAGCAATGTGCCAGGTTTTACTCCCGGCTTTCCAGTGAGAAAAAAACTGACACACCGCTGCTGTGCAAAGAGAGCTCTGTTTGTTTACCAGAATGAGGAATGTCACCAGAACACGAGTCCCCAAAAATGAGTCCAAAGCTTTATTCAGTGATCACATAGTTACAGCAACATTTTGGAGCCACACAGGACCCCTTCATCATGCCTGAAGAAGGGGTCTTGTGAGACTCCGAAATGTTGCTGTTTGCTGTAGTGATGTGATTGATCAATAAAGCTTTGGACCCATTCATGGTGTGCTGGTGACATTCCACGTTCTGATTGCTTACAGTTTCAGCCGGTGGTCGCTTCGGCACCCACTTAGACGTATAGCCACTTTCACTGGAACGTGTGCGTTAGGAAGAGTGTGTTGGAATCTCTGTGTTGTTTACCGGCACAGGGTTCTCTTCTGTCAGTCTCTGAATCGGTTAGCGGGTGCCGGCCATAAATCATTGGCTGAGACCTGCTGATTGGCTTGTGCTGCAGTCTTCTGGTTCCGAGCTGTGACATGCAGGTATGTGATTGTGCCTGTACGAGCCGACCTATACACTATAAGAATTTCACATTTTTCAGTTTAAGAATGCGCTTTCGATTTTCTGCATGTTAGTGGGATCAAATTGACATTTGTTTCTGACCACAAGTAGGAGAAAATTTGCAGGAACAGGATGGGAAATTTTTCTCAAATCCCTAACGGCGTGTTTTTTTTTTTTTTTTTTCTCTTGATAAAGTCTGTTCATTCCAAAGTTGAATGTCAAAAGCAAATACAATTTTGAAATACTTTTAAACAACATGTGAATGTACTGCTTTAGGGTTGGTCTTAAACCCATCGATATAATGGTTTAAAAAAACAACCGGGAATGTAACTGTCAGCCAAACTGTCAAACCCTCAAATGGCTGGAGTCATAACTGATCACATGTGCAATATCATGGCAGTTGCAGATCAAACAGAGGCCAAGATGGCAGTTTGCTTGGCTGAAAATGATAGGAGGGTTTAGTTCCGATTTAATTACTTCCAGTTTCAAACTCTTCACCTTCATTAATTTAGCCTTGATTTGGGAGGATAGTAAAAGTCGGTTCGTTTGACGGTAGAACCGGAGACAAACTAGACGTTGACGGTACTATAACGTGTACACTAGTCAATACTGAGGTCGGTAAACTCCCAAACTGTCAAACCGACTGTCAATGTAAGGGCCAACAAAAAAATTTGGTAATATAGCTACCCAAATTCTGGTTGGGATTTCGTCATGTAAGTGTACAACAAATTTTCATAAAGTTTTAACATAAACGAAAACTGTAAGTTGAAACCTTACTTGTCTGAAATAGTTCTCTTTTTTTTTTT
>BLSH010241806.1:84414-95141 GCA_018402905.1 Glandirana rugosa
GGATTTTATTAAAACTTACCGTAAAATCCTTTTCTCCGAGTTCACTGACAGACGCAGCACCCACCCCTCTGGGCTCTGTTTTGGTACGGCTTGTGTACAAACTGGAGAGCTCCTCTGTGAGGGGGGATTTTAATGTAGGAAAAGAGGACGGCCCCCAGGGGAGGGGCCAGCTGATTTCTTTTCCCTGCCTAGTTAACTCCTGGTAAGACGAACATAAAACCCACAAAGTCATGAAGAGCTGCGTCTGTCAGTGAACTCGGAGAAAAGGATTTTACGGTAAGTTTTAATAAAATCCCTTTATTAAAGTTCCTAGATGTTAGACGTAAGCCTTGCAACGCATAGAATTTTGAACCAGATATGTAGCTGTTGTATAAGTTGTGAAGGTATGTTACACATCCTTAGTGCTCTTACAGTAAAGAACCCCCTACGCAGTTTTATCACTTCAGCCCCAGAAGGATTTGCCCCCTAAATGACCAGAGCACTTTTTGCGATATGGCACTCCGTCGCTTTAACTGACAATTGTGCGGTCGCGCGACGTTGTAACCAAACAAAATTGAAGTTCCTTTTTTCCCACAAATAGAGCTTTCTTTTGGTGGTATTTGATCACCTCTGCGTTTTTTTTTTTGTTTTTTTTGCGCTATAAACAAACCATTTTGAAAAAAAAAAACATTTTTTTTTTACTTTTTGCTACAATACATATCCAAAAAATATATATAAAAAACGAATGTATTCATTGGTTTAGGCCAAAATGTATTCTTCTACATATTTTTGGTAAATAAAATCGCAGTAAGCGTTTATTGATTGGTTTGCACAAAAGTTACCGCGTCTACAAACTATGAGAATTAATTTATGGCATTTTTATTTTATTTTATTTTTTTTTTTTTTTACTGGTAATGGTGGCGATCTGTGATTTTTATCGGGACTGCGATATTGTGGCAGGCAGATCGGACACTTTTGACACTTTTTTGGGACCATTGACATTTATACAGCGATCAGAGCTAAAAATAGCCACTGATTACTGTATAAATGTATGTATAGTGGGACAATTCTCATTTTATCTCTGGAATTTATCCCCTTTTTAATGCATGCCAGTATTATGTTTGCTTTGCCTGCAGCAGCTTGGCATTGCATGCCATTGCTTAGCCTGTCATCTACTAGGACCCCTAGGTCCTTTTCCATCCTAAATTCACCCAGAGGTTTACATTTACATTTTACTACGTTAAACCTCATTTGTCATGTAGTTGCCCACCCCATTCATTTGTTTAGAACTTCTTGCAAGGTTTCAACATCCTGCGTAGAAGTTATTGCCCTGCTTAGCTTTGTGTCGTCCGCAAATACTGAGATTGAGCTACTTATCCCATCCTCCAGATCGTTTATGAATAAATTAAATAGGATTGGACCCAAGACAGAACTCTGGGGGACCCCACTTTCCACACCAGACCATTCAAAGTACTCCCCATTTATCACCACCCTCTTTACTCGTCCCCATAGCCAGTTTTCAATCCAGGTACTCGCCCTATGGTCTTTCAGCATCCGAAGAAAAGTCACCAGGTAGGATTGTTGCATCATACAGCTATATGCTGTATGCTCAGCTGTGTGCTCAGCAGACCTTGGAAGACAAATATTCCTGCAGGGATCCTGAGAATGGGTTTAAAGGAAATGTGTACTTGTCCCATAATAAGCGAAATGACAAGATCGCCAAACATTGCATAGGGCTCAGTAATCCCATCCTTGTCCTTGTGATTGGCTGCTGAAGATCTGAATTGTGGGGAGGCCATTTTCTGATGTACCGCAGTCTATTTAGCAGGGTGGATAAAAATCAATGATTTTTAAAAATAAATAAATAAAAAATCAGATTTTTTTTTTTTTTATTTTTTTTTTTTTTTTTTATTTAGATCAGATTTTTTTTTTTTTATTCTAAAGATAGTTTTCTATTTAGGATACATTAATAATTTAGTTTATTCAGCATGAAATGAAGCTTAGTTATGTAGCATGAGGCTGTGTATTCTGTAATATTTACATTTTTGGTAAACTCATTCAATGAATCCAAGCTCTGCAAGCTGAGATAACATGCATTGCATTGGTGCATTCACACAATTTCACAGTGACCATGAGATAAAACAAAGTTCAGGAATATTCCTTTATCCCATTGTTTTGCAAATACTATGTACACTACAAACTATATGATAATGGTAGAAGCTCAAAAACGCGGCTTAACGTGTATACACAGCGTTAAGCCTCGTCAGGCGTTTCTCTGTTTCTATTCAAAATCAACCTATGTGAATGAGTATGGGGTACTCCCGACAGACCCCGATAACCACCGGCCAGGGTTGTCGAGAAGATTCCCCTGTCCTCATCAACATGGGGGCAAGTTGCTTTGGGGTGGGGGGCGCCCCAAAGCACCAAACCCCCCCCCCCATGTTGAGGGCATGCCACCTGGTATGGTCCGGGGGGGGTGGGGGCTCGCTCGTTCCCCCCCCCCCCCTTTCCTGACCTGCTGGGCTGCATGCTCGGATAAGAGCCTGGTATGGATTCTGTGGGGGAACCCACGCAAAAAAAAATTTTTCATTTTGGCGGGGGTTCCCCTTCAAGATCCTCAGCACACAAGTCGCACTGCAAGTCAGATCATCATGATCTGACTTCTATTCAAATCAATGGGCTCCCATAGGGAACTACTGATTCAGAATAGAGAAAGAGAAACGTGGCTAAAAGCTAGCGTGGATTGACGCCAATGCAAAACACTGATAAAGTCGCGTTTTTAATGCGGCTTTTTTCCTGGCGTCGGTACTAGCTTTACAGCTCGTTTTTCATAACGCCTGTGTGTATGAGGCCTAAAGAGCACCTTTAATTTCAGATCCATCATAGCAGCGCCTGTTAGCGGACATCCACTCTCCTGCTGCTGCCACGTCCCTCACCTTGTTGTGTCACTGCCACATCACCAGCCGTCCCATTAAAGTGAATGGGACTGTCAGTGAGTCAACAGCGGGTCAGAAGAGGAGCCGCTGCAGGACAGCGATGACAGTTGCTCTTTAAAAATTATGATTTAAAGAAGAAGTAAACCCTGATGGGTTTTACTTCCTCTTTATTACCCTGCATGTAAAAGCATAATGGGCTAGTATGCATCGCATATTAGTCCATTATGTGTCACTTACCTGCATTGGAAGCCCACGATGTCCCGCACTGTCCCCGCAGTAGGAAGTGTCCACCTTCTGCCCCTCTTCCTTCTGGGGCTGCGATATCCGGCTCTGTGACTGGCCGGAGTCGCGCAGGAGCCGCCAATCACAGCACGATCTCAGTGAAGGAACGGCACGGAGGCCGTTTCTTCACTGCGCATGTGCCCGATGACGTGGGCACATCACAGTACACTGTATATCTCCTAAACCGTGCAGGTGTAGGGGATATGCAGGGAACCTACAGGTAAGCCTTATTATAGGCTTACCTGTAGGTTAAAGTGGTTGTCAAGGGTTGACAACCACTTTAACCTGTTCCGGACCGGCTCGTGTACATTTACTGCTGCCGAGTGACACGATCCCACGAATCGCCGTTTATATATCGCTCGTCCGCGGCTAGCGGGCGGGAGCAAGCCGCCGGTGGCGCACTCTCATGCCTTACACACTCTCAAGCAGTATGGCCGCGGGTCAGACAGACTCTGTCGGCCGGCTACCCGCGATTGCCTGCCACAGAAGAAAACTGGGGAACCGCCGATGTAAACATGGCAGTTCCCGGCTCTATCAGGCAGCATGTATAAGATCTACTGATCCCTGTCACTGGGATCAGTTAGATCTCTTATGCCCCTGGCAGCCCAACCCCCTCACAGTTAGAACACGCCAAGGGAACACAGTTACCCCCTAGATGGCCCCCTGCAGGTTATCCCCTTCACTGCCAATGACATTTACACAGTAATCAGTGGATATTTACATTTCTGATTGCTGTATAAATGTCATTGGTCCCAAAAAAGTGTCAAAAATGTCTGACATGTCCGCTGCAATATCACAGTCCCGATAAAAATCGCAGAACGCTGCCATTACTAGTAAAAATAAATAAAAAATAGTAAACACACCATAAATGAATTCTCATGGTTTGTAAACATGGCAAGTTTTGCGCAAACCAAGAAGAATATAAATCAGCCAAAACTGATAAATAAATTTTTTTTTTATATATATTTTTTTGGATATGTATTATAGCAAAAAGTAAAAAATATTTGTTTTGTTTTTCTTTCAAAATTGTTGCTCTTTTTTTGTTAATAGCGGTGATCAGAAGGGACGCAGAGGGAATCAAATACCACCAACATGTCGCTCGACATCGCAATTGTCAGTTAAAGCGACGCAGTGCCGAATTGCAAAAAGTGCTCTGGTCCTACAGTGGGAAATCCTTCCAGGGGTGAAGTGGTTAAATCAAGCATTTTTACTACTGATTTAAATCAAATCCACCCTGCTATTTAGTTAGCAGATAAATGTTTTCACCATAAGGCTGGGTTCACACTACCCGACTTTGATCCTACTGTGCTGTACGATTTGCGGTCAAAGTCGGACCGTTTGTCTGTGAACAGGGATCCGACTTTGATCCCGACAATGCCAGTCACTTTGTGCTCTGGGGATCATGAAGGGGAACGCCAAATATAAAAAAAAAAAACTGGCATGGGGTCCCCCTCCAGGAGCATACCAGGCCCTTTGGTCTGGTACGGATTTTAAGGGGAACCCCATGCCGAAAAAGCAGCGTGGGGTCCCCCCCAAAATCCATACCAGACCCTTATCCGAGCACACAGCCTGGCAGGCCAGGAAAGGGGGTGGGGACGAGCCGGCGGCCCCCTCCCTCCTTGACCATACCAGGCCGCGTGCCCTCAACATGGGGAGTATGGGTGCTTTGGGCAGGGGGGGGCTCTCTTCTTCTTTTCTTCTTCTTCCCATGTTGACACGACGCGTTCTCCTTCAAGAATGCCCTCGCCGCTCTGTGCTGTGCCTTTATATTGGCATGGGGCCCCCCCTTAGGCTGGGTTCACACTAGTCCGATTCTCGGACCGACATGAGGAGCACAAGTTGCATTACGTCACAAAAACAACGATTCCCTATGAGAGCCGTCTTAACTGCTCCGACATGTGTTTTTCAAAGTCGGAGCGACTTTGAAAAAGGTTCCTGTACTACTTTTGTCCGACTTTGATCCTACTTCAGCCCATTGAAAGGCATTGAAGTCGGATCAAAGTCGTATCAGTGTCTTCACTGATCCGACTTTGGCATGCGACTTGTGCTCTGGGGATCTTGAAGGGGAACTCCACACCATATTTTTAAAGAAAAAACTGGCATGGGGTCCCCCTCCAGGAGCATACCAGGCCCTTTGGTCTGGTACGGATTTTAAGGGGAACCCCATGCTGAAAAAACAGCGTGGGGTCCCCCCAAAATCCATACCAGACCCTTATCCGAGCACGCAGCCCGGCAGGCCAGGAAGGGGGGTGGGGACGAGCGACCTCCTCCTCCTCCTCCTCCTCCTCCTCCTCCTCCTCCTCCTCCTCCTCCCCCCTCCCATTGTCGGGATCAAAGTCGGATCCCTGTTCACAGACAAACGGTCCGACTTTGATTCTATGTAGGACCGTAAATCGCACAGCAGTGTAGGACCGTTTTTTTGTCGGATAGTGTGAACCCAGCCTTAATCTACACTTCTACTTTTGTCATCATTATAATAATAATAATCACAGAAAAGCCTCTGGCGCTGCTATTTTTAATTTAATTTTTAACCACTTCCTGGACCGCCGCCGTCATTATACAAAGTGGAATACCGTTGTTATGGTAGTAGATGGCTAACATAACCCCGGTATTTTCTTTTTCACCTGGCGATTCTGTTTCAGATAAAAGTGGTCTCTGCGGCTGCTTTTTTCTTGTAATAGGAATAAAAGTGAACATTTAAAAAAAAAAAAAAAAAAAAAAAAGACGGTGTAAAAATAAAAAGTAAAATAAATAAGAAAAAAAAAATTTAACATGCCCCGTCCCGCCGAGCTCGCACGCATATGAAAACGGTGTTCAAACTGCACATGAGGTATCGCCGCGATCGTTAGAGTGAGAGCAATAATTTTAGCTCTAGACCTCCTCTGTAACTCAAAACTGGTAACCTGTAGGAATTTTTAAACGTCGCCGATGGAGATTTGTAAGTGCAAAAGTTTGTCGCCATTCCACGAGCGGGCGCAATTTTGAAGCATGACATGTTGGGTATCAGTTAACTCTGTGTAACATTCTCTTTCACAATATGGAAAAAAATTAAAAACTTTACTGTTTTATTTTTTAACTAAAAAAAAGTGATTTTTTTTTTTCAAAAAGTATTGCAATGACCACCATTTTATTCTCTAGGGTGTTAGAAAAAAATATATAATGTTTGGGGGTTCTAAGTAATTTTATAGGAAAAAAACTGAATTTAAACACTGTCTCTCGAAAAGAGGCTTGGTCTGGAAGTGGTTAAAACTGCGTTTTCCATAATACAGTATGTGATTCTAAACCTCATTTTTTCCCCCTTTAACATAACCAGCATGTCATACTGACCTGCTCTGCATGATGTTTTTGAACAGTGCAGCCCCGATCCCTCTCTTCTTGGGTCCCCTGCCAGAACTCTGGGCTCCCCCCTCCTGCTGAGTGCCTCCATAGGAAGCCACTTGCTATGAGGGCACTTGCACATGCTCACTCCTGAGCTGGCTCTGTGTGTCCATTGACACACAGTGCGCCGCCCGGCCCCCACCCCCCGCTCTCTCCTTACTGGCTGTTATTGACAGCAGCAGGATGGCTCCCACAGCTGCCTCTGTCCAATGCATGCAGAAGGTTTTATACCTTAATGCATAGAATGTATTAAGGTAAAAAAACCTTCTGCCTTTAGAACCACTTTAAGTGAACAATAAAAGTGTAGCACCCCCTTCCTTTCATAAAACCTATATACGTGATATGTCTAAATCCAGTGCAAACAAATGTGTGACCAAACATAAGTACATAAAGAACATTTACACTACACCATATAATTCACATAATAATGTGACAGTTCATGCATAAATATCGTCCAATGTACACCCAAATCCCAATCCACACAGTTCCAAAATACTTTCTTCTACAGGTGCCCCTTTCTCCATACCACGTGCTTATGGTAATGCTCCCCCCTCAGGTTATGGTCCTCTAAATAACAGGAGGTCAATCAAGCATGACACAGCCTTCACATCCACTCTCCAAGGCTCCAAATGCCCCACAGCGAGTGTAAAACCGTACCATTCATGCAAAACAAATACATCTTTTTATAGCACTCTCTGTATTCATTTGCACTGTGGTATTGCAGTGATTATACTCATGTGGTAGGTGCTTTTTCCCAATGAGTTGCACCCGTCTAAACTGTATTTTTTAAGGCGTAGCAGCCCACTTTCATTAAACCAAACATAAAGTTTACGTAAACATCAGTTGCCCACACAGGGGTTCTTCCACATCAACATGAACAGTCAACTAAAAATGCCAGCTCCCCTTGTCCACTTGGATCGCTTAGCCTTTAGTTGCAGCGCCCTACTACATGGCCCAGTCCTAGCCTTTGACACCCCAATAGGAGCCAACCTGGGCTGCTGGCTGCTGTCTGGGACACCTATGGCCTCTGGTTGAGATCTTCTGTCCTCTAACTTCTGGCAGGGGCTCTTCTGACCCAAAGGTGTAACTAGAACCTTCAGGGCCCCAGTGTCCCTGGCTGGGGCCCTTCCCACTGATCTCCCACTGACCCTCTACTCCTGTCCTGGGTCCCTTTATTATGGTCCCGCAGTGGGACCCTTTTACATGTCCTTCCTGCTGTCTTGGGCCCCCCCACCGTGGTGGAAAACGAGGGCCCAGTCGCAAGCATGACCTTTGTGACCCTGGTAGTTCCCCCGCTGGTGTCAGTAGCTTTTTTTATTATTTTTATTAAATAATATTATTATTATTTTTTATTTTTTTTTTATTTTATTTTACTTATTTTTTTACAATTTTATTTTATATTATTTTGTTTACAGTTTTTTGTGAGCCCCATTGGGGGGCTTTGGTCAAATATCAGGGGTCTAACCAGACCTCTGATGTTTCTCCTTTGAGACAGAGAAAGGAGATTGAGGACAAAGCCCTCAATCTCCATCTCTGCAGCCTCAGCTGCACAGAATGAATGGGCAGGAATTGCTCATACGGAGCTTCCTATTCATTCACAAACTGAAGCATAGTAAACATAATTCAGAAAAGGATGGGGCCGGTAAATTATGTATTTACTGGCCCCTTTCCTGCTCTCGATCCTGTCACGTTCCCCACAACAGCTGGCGGGATAGGGGAGGGGGGAAGCCGGCAGCACTGCAGGGGGAGGGGGGGACCAAGGGAGCACACAGGGGCCTGGGCGCAGCAGGAGAGAAGTAACCTGGATAGGAGGGGCAGTGAGGATGGCATAAAATGGAACCCATCTCCTCCATTTCCCTCCTGCAGCCATTAATCACAGGGAGGGAGAGGAAAAGAAGCAGGCTTTCAGCAACTGCAGGAGGAAAATGGAGGGCATCAGATCCACTGTATGCCTCCTCCATCGCTCCTCCTATCCAAGTGTACAGTGGAGCTGCACAGGCTCCTGGAGCATGGGGCTGGGTCGCAATTGTGGCCCCTGCGACCACTGTAGTTACAACCCTGCTCTGTCCCTTGGCTGAGAACTTCTATCTCCGATATGGGAACTGTCTGTAAACTGGAAGCCCTGAGCTATCCTCGGGCTTCAGTATATAACGACCCTGAGCACCTGTGTACTCTGCAAGCATCTAGTATAATCAAGACACAGGATTGAAGATTCCATCCCACCCAAGACAATTTGGAACCTTCAAGCTCCAGACCCCAATCCAGGTTTACAGAATCCAGAGAAAACCAAATACAGCTTTCTCTGCTCAGAAATCATAGTCTGGGACCTCACATTAAATCTTAGGGCTCTTTCACACGAGCGGAGCTCGTTTTGACGGGCTCCGCTGCTTTGCGGGGATCCATCCGTTTATCCCCGCTGAGCTGGTGGATGACAGGACCGTCTCTGCACTCCGTGCAGAGACTGACCTGCCACAGCTCCATTCTCCTCTATGGGGGATCGGATGAACACTGACCGTCTGTCCGTGTTCATCCGATCCGATCCACCTGACAGATGGAAAATAGGGCAATGGAGCATCCGTTCAGGTCTGCCTGAAAAACTGACAGGTGGACCTGAACGATCCGCTGGTGTGAAAGGACCCTTAATGTGAATCTTGTGTCATTTTCTCCTACATTTTTACAGTGGCAGAGCCTCGCACTGTCACAGCATCCAATAAAATTAAAACCCTCACAAATGCAGGAGGATAATTAGGCCTTCACAATACTGCTCAGCTCCATCATTACACCGCATAGTCTATAGTGACATTGACTGTTCTGAAATATCACATTATCGATGCACCTTTGAATTACTTGCCGAGGAAAGAGAATTGTCAAGAGTGGAAGTATATGTATGTTTGGTTGCACTGGATTTGGATATATCACATATTCGTTTTTTGAAAGGAAGGGAGCGTTACTCTTTTATTGTTCACTTTATATTGTATTGTGGGAAACAGTGGGAGCAGCTCTCATACTAGGAATTTTTAGGTACCAAGTAAAAATAGCAGCGCAGAGGCGTTTCTATTATTATTATTATAATGGCAAAAGTAGAAGTGTGGCTTTATGCTGAGAAGGTTTTTTGAAAGGAAGGAAATGCTAAGCTTTTATAATTAAGTACATTTGTCATTGGCTGACACAGTACAATACTCTACTGCTGTTCCTGAGATCCAGCATCATGAAAAGACCAGGTAATACAATTAGCTATATTAAGTAATATTTAGTAATCACCGCTAAGGTTTTGTGAGTGCCAGTATAAAGGCGCACAGTGGCGCAATGCGGTTAGCGGGTCTTGCTGGGTAAGCCATGAATTAGCACTTAGTGGACATACTTCCTCTCCAGAGGAGCAATCTGTAAGACAACTCAGGATTCAGTAATGGCTCTTCAAGTCATTCTGACTCCAGATAGTGTTTAACACCACTTTAAGACCGAGCCTCTTTTTGGAGTTTGGAGGTTATCAGCTAAAAACAGGTTTTTTTGCTATAAAATTACTTAGAACCCCCAAACATTATATATTTTTTTTTTCTAAGACCCTAGAGAATAAAATGGCGGCCATTGCAAAACTTTATGTCACACCGTATTTGCGCAGCGGTCTTAAAAGCGCGATTTTTTTTTTGAAAAAATTCAGTTTTTTGAGTTAAAAAATAAGACAACAGTAAAGTTAGGTCAATTTTTTTTCATATTGTGAAAGATAATGTTACGCCGCGTAAAATGATACCCAAAATTGCGTCCGCTCGCGGAATGGCGACAAACTTTGCAACATAAAAATTTCCATTGGCGACGTTTAAAAAATTCTACAGGTTAGCATTTTTGCGTTACAGAGGAGGTCTTTGTAATAGAAAGTGTTATACTTTTTTTTAACTGGATTGAAATGACAACAGAATAAAAAATTGAGTTTTTTGACTTAAAAAAGTTTTTTTTTTAGCGCGAAAATTCTGGCGACGCGTTTATGCCACACTGTATTTCAAAACGTTACCGGCGGTAAAATAAGAGATCCCAGAATCTTTTTTTTTTATATATTACAAACCCCCAAGATTCATTAAAATATCGTTTTTTTGGACAAAAATCGACTATTGGAGGTTTGAGGTTTTTCTCCGAGCCAGAATTTCACCACAATTTGTG
>BLSH010241806.1:103815-131468 GCA_018402905.1 Glandirana rugosa
CATGGGTCAAAAGTCCTTTTACAGAGTTAATATAAATAATTAATATAAATAAACTGTTTAAATTGACATACAAATCTATATTTGAAATTAAAGCGGAGTTCCACCCTTTTAAAAGTCAGAAGCTACAAAAAGTGTACCTGCGGACTTTTAATAAATGGCTACTCACCTGTCCCAGGCTCCAGCAATGCGGCTGTCCGAAGCCTCGCTCCTCTCCCCCTCCTCTTCACAGCGTGGGCATAGCAAGTGTGGGCTCCCGGCTGTGGCTTCACAGACTGGCGAGCTGCGCTGCGTGTTGTGAATGGCTGGGCAATCTTCTGGAACCTGCAACGTGTCCCTGAAGAATGCAGGGAGGGAGGGGGGAGAGGTAAACTTCCTTCCGGTTTTGTGGTGCCAGGAGAGGAAGTGGGAGCGCGGTACCTATGAAAACTGGGTACCCGCCCCCCCCCCCCCCAAAAAAAATGTCATGCTAATTGTGACATGTCAGGGAACTCCGCTTTAAGTGTAAACACACATGCGATCCAATTCCGGTGGATTTTACCTGCGCCTATCTAGATGATAGTGCCATCTACAGTAAGGCTTCATGCACACAGGACCTTTAAAAAAAAACGTCCAAAAAACATCAGTAGCTTATCGGGGATTTTTTTCAGCTTTTACCAGCGTTATATTACCACGTTTTTTGCATTTTTAAAAGGCCAGTGGTGTTTTTTTTTGGTGTTTTTTTCCAATTGATCTAAAACGTCCAAAAACATTGGGGATCAACGTTTTTGAGCGTTTGAACGTTTTTACAGCTGAAAAACGTCCAAAAGAACCCTCTGGTCTTGGGGTTTTTTTACAGCTCAAAAACGTCACTGCTAAAAACAGTTGAGAACAGCCTATGTGTGCATGAACCCATAGGATAACATGATGGAGGTTTATTGACTGTAGAAAAAAACGTTTGTAGCTGAAAACAGCTGCTGTAAAACAGTCAAAAAACGTCCTGTGTGCATGAGGCCTAGCACTTGGGAAAAACACCTCAACCACATAGAGATAGTATTAGATCAGATAAGGGGAGCAGAGCTGACTGTTAAACCAGATAAATGCCACATTGGTATGTCTGAAGTTCAGTACCCGGGACACCGGGTGGTCTGTGACCCGAGCCTGCCAAAGTTAAAGCAGTAACTAACTGGCCCACGCTGCATACCAAGACTGAAGTGCTAGCTTTTCTGGGTACCACCAGGTACTATTGCAGGTTTGTCCCTAATTATAGCGTCTTCGCCAAGCCTCTGACTGACCTGACCTGTAAAGGGTCTTCCATGACAAGTCCTGTGGTCCCCGAAGTGTGAGGCAGCTCTCCAACGACTCAAACAAGCATTGATCCAGACACCGGTATTAGCTACACCTGACCCATTCAAACACTTTATTGTCCATACAGATGCATCCATGTTTAGGTTAGCAGCAGTCCTGAGTCAAGTGGGAGAAGAGGGGAATGACCATCCGGTGGCTTATATCAGCCATAAACTTTTACCTCGAAGTTGTCTACGCTACAGTAGAAAAAGAATGTTTGGCTTTAGTATGGGCTTTACAGAGGTTTCAACCCTACCTCTACGGCAGATCCATTACTGTCCTTACGGATCACAATCCATTGGTTTGGCTAAACCGAGGATCGGGAGATATTGGACGGGTGCTGCGGTGGAGCTTGGCACTGCAGCTATTCAGCTTTACAGTTTACAGTTTAATATTGTCCTGGGAAACGTGAACGTGACTATGTGGACATCCCCAAGCGGATCCGGGTAGGGTTGCCACATCATCCCTTTAATCCAGGACACATATGAATTACACAGGTTCTGAGGCTGATTTAATGCAGATAAGGCACCAAGTGAGTTTAATTACCACCTACTCAGCCACAGAACCTGTGTAATTAATGTATGTCCTGGCTTACAGGCACGATGTGGCAACCCTAACGCCAGGTCTGCCTACCGTGAGACATGGGGGAGCATTGTGACAGTACCAGTCCCATTTAGCATCTGTCCCAACTCTAGGGCTGCAATTAACGACTATTTTCATAATCGATTAGTTGGTTGATTGTTTCCATTAATTCGGATAATAACCTTAACAAAAGTGTGGTGCATAATTTAGTTAATATGTAAAGGTTTAAAAAAAAGGCAATATATTATTAAATATCTTTATGCAGTGGTAGATCTAAATAACCAACTACATATGCTTACGGAGCAAAAGCTCTAATCCACTCTGAGAATAACAGACAGAAGAGATATACTGTATATACTATTAGAGGAGATATACTGTATATACTATTAGGAGGTTGAATCTGGTAAATATCATCCAACTCCGAGATCAAATTTTTTATTTAAAGGAAAAAAAAAAAACAGTTTTGCCGATTTTCAGACACAACTGTAATATATGATGTATGATAGACTCTTTGTCATAGGTAGGTGGCTTGATAAAAGCTCCCTGCGCCTGCTACGACTTATGCTAGTCATACAAAAACAATGTCTTCCTTCAAACAAAATTCATTTTAAGAACATTCGTTCAATTTTCCAAATGTTAGTGGGGTCAAATCGATGTTTGTTTTCGCCCACAGTGACCGTGAAAATTCAAAGGAGCAGAATAGAAAACTTCTTGGTCTCAGGAATTTTCAGACAGTGTATGTGGTTTTTATTCATAAATTACATTAATTTTAAAACTGAATGTTAAAAGCAAGAGAAATTTTCAAACGATTTTGTTGTTGGGCAGATAAAAAAAAAAACGCTAAATGCAGCAATAACGCACTACAGTGTCTATTGAACCAAAAAAGCAAAAAAAGCACCATTTTGTGTTGAAAAAAGTCCCTGACCCTTTTCAAATACACAACAGCTGAAAAAAGCGTTTCTGCACAAAGCACCAAAAAATGTATAGGTGTGGACCAGGCCTAATGCCTCGTACACACGGGATGACGATCGTACGTATGATCATCTCAGATCATATGTTGGATAATGTAACTTGCATACTGACTGCACTACACGATCATACGACCACAGAAAGAACGTTCAGGTGCATGTAATTAGCATCTGGCCGTTCCTGACTTCGGAGCATGCGTGTTTTGCACAATACAACTTGTTGTACCAACTGCTCTGTACACACGATACAACGGTCGTATGACGCTTGTTGGTACGACCAAGTTTTCTAGTCTACTCATACAACTCCCCTTGTACGACCGTCGTATGTCGGCTGTTCTAATCGCGCATACGAACAATCAATTTCACATACAACGGTCGTTCATATGACCTGTTGTATACGACCGTCGTCCCGTGTGTACGAGGCTTTAGACGTTTAGTAGTAGTAGCAGCAGCATGCTTTTTTTTGTATCACCTGTCATTATGGGGCTAAAAAAACTAAAATTAGCCCTTTATAGTACGAAAAGAGCAGATAATCACTACTACAAGGGGTTCATTTATACTGTGAAACAGTGAAAGTAATAATATATATTACTTATATACTGTATATAATAATAAATACACCCAGAAGTAGGATATATGGGCATTTTACCTAGGAGTCAGACATGAAGCTATCTGAAGGGTGGAAGGGAGATCTAAATCTTTTATAACAAAGTAGTACTAAAAGCTGAGACTTTTTTCATGGATATGATCAATTTAAATATAATGCACAATACTAGTAAAAGTTGACTTTAAGGGCCAGTTCACACCACATGCGGTCCAGTGCGTTTTTTCTATGCATCAAAAAGCATTGAAAGTAGGTTATATGGTTTCAAATGGCCTAGTTCACAACAGTGCAGTCAGTTTCAGTGTGTTGCAGTTCCAGAAAAAAAAGTAGAACATGCTGCGTTTTTTCTGCACTGAACTGTACTGGAACGTGGTAAAACGCATCAAAAACGCACCTAAACACACCAAAAATGCACTGGAATACACATGTCCTTATTTAAGGTGAAAAGAAAAAGAGGGGGAAAAATGCACCGAAAAGCATCAAAAACGTGCATGCAAAAAAGCATCCGGAATACATTTTGGACTGCGTTTCTATGCGGTGAACTGGCCCTTAACCCGGGTTCACATTAGTGCGATCTCAGAGATCACATGTGATTTGCATCCACACCATAGGTGCTGATCACATGCGATCTCTGAGCAGTGCGAGTTCACCATACAACTGTATGGCTGAACTCGCATTAGATTCGCACAAAAAATGTGCAGGGACTTTTTTTCCCCGCGGTGGAATCGCATTGAATGGGTGTTCTCACCCATTCGATCCGATTCATGTGCGAGTTCACAGTTCACACTGCGGTCTGTGAACAAAACTGGGGGTGTCCTTTAACTGTGTAATGACACCTGCAGCGGTTCGCATAAGGCAGTGTGAACTGCCTGCAGGAATGATGTGATGCAGGAACCAGCTCTGTAATTTTTTTAAAACCACAAACATGCTTACAGTATCTCACAAAAGTGAGTACACCCCTCACATTCTTGTAAGTATTTTATTCTATCTTTTCATGTGACAACACTGAAGAAATTGCACTTTGCTACAATGTAAAGTAGTGAGTGTACAGCTTGTATAACAGTGTAAATTTGCAGTCCCCTCAAAATAACTCAACACACAGCCATTAATGTATAAACCGCTGGCAACAAAAGTGAGTACACCCCTAAGTAAAAATGTCCAAATTAGACCCAAAGTGTCATATTTTGTGTGGCTACCATTATTTTCCAGCACTTCCTTAACCCTCTTGGGCATGGAGTTCACCAGAGCTTCACAGGTTGCCACTGGAGTCTTCTTCCACTCCTCCATGATGACATCACAGAGCTGGTGGATGTTAGAGACCTTGGGCTCCTCCACCCTTCGTTTGAGGATGCCCCACAGATGCTCTGGAGACATGCTTGGCCAGTCCATCACCTTTACCCTCAGCTTCTTTAGCAAGGCAGTGGTCGTCCTGGAGGTGTATTTGGGGTTGTTATCATGTTGAAATACTGCCCTGCGGCCCAGTCTCCAAAGGGAGGGGATCATGCTCTGCTTCAGTAAGTCACAGTACATGATGGCATTCATGGTTCCCTCAATGAACTGTAGCTCCTCAGTGCCGGCAGCACTCATGCAGCCCCAGACCATGACATTCCCACCACCATGCTTGACTGTAAGCAAGACACACTTGTCTTTGTACTCCTCACCTGGTTGCCACCACACACGCTTCACACCATCTGAACCAAATAAGTTTATCTTGGTCTCATCAGACCACAGGACATGGTTCCAGTAATCCATGTCCTTAGTCTGCTTGTCTACAGCAAACTGCGGGCTTTCTTGTGCATCATCTTTGAGAGAGGCTTCCATCTGGGAGGACAGCCATGCAGACTAATTTGATGCAGTGTGCGGCGTATGGTCTGAGCACTGACAGGCTGACCCCCACCCCTTCAACCTTTGCAGCAATGCTGGCAGCACTCATACGTTTATTTCCCAAAGACAATCTCTGGATATGATGCTGAGCACGTGCACTCATCTTTATGTAGAGCAACAATTATTTTTTTCAGATCCTCAGAGTTCTTTGCCATGAGGTGCCATGTTGAACTTTCAGTCACCAGTATGAGAGAGTGAGAGCGATAACACCAAATTTAACACACCTGCTCCCCATTCACACCTGAGACCTTGTAACACTAACGAGTCACATGACACTGGGGAGGGAAAATGTCTAATTGGGCCCAATTTGGACATTTTTACTTAGGGGTGTACTCACTTTTGCTGCCAGCGGTTTAGACATTAATGGCTGTGCGTTGAGTTATTTTGAGGGGACTGCAAATTTACACTGCTATACAAGCTGTACACTCACTACTTTACATTGTAGCAAAGTGTAATTTCTTCAGTGTTGTCACATGAAAAGATACTGTATATCTTTCTGAAGCCAGAACTGCTGATACCCCTTTCTGAACGGCACCTCAAGTTATTCGTTAGTGCTTATTCTGATCAGTTCTTCTTGTGAATGTTGATGATGACCTGCCTAAATGGGGTATGCTCACGTGGACCCCCGTTTACATCTCCTGCACCCCCATTTTTTTTTCTCGCTGACATGGACCCCCTGCAAGGCGAAATCGACCCCTAGGGGTCCATATAGACCACTATGGGAATCTATGATCTAAGCTGCAGTCAGGGGGAACCTTGCCCCTACATGGAAGTAGAAATGTTATCCACCAAAGAGACAGGGGTCATGGTGAGCGATGTATTCTGCATGGTTTCAGCAAATGAACTATAGTGAATCCAGGTAGCCCAGATAGCATAGAACCTATCATATCGGTTCTTACAGGTGGCCATCCTCTGATTGGAAGCACTTATAGGCAGCACTGATTGGTGACACTGATTGGCACTGATAGGTGGCACTGGCATGTGGCACTGACAGACGGCACTGGATGGTACTGGCAGGTGGCACTGATTGCCACTGGTTGGCACTGACAGGGCACTGGATTGTACTGGCAGGTGGCACTGGATGGTATTGGCAGGTGGCACGGACAGGTAGCACTGGATGGTACTGGCAAGTGGCACTGATTGGCACTGACAGGTGGCCCTGGATGGTACTGGCAGGTGGCACTGATTGGCACTGACAGGCGGCACTGGATGGTACTGGCTGGCACTGGCAGAAGAGGTGAGTAGATTCACAATGCACAGAGCACACTGCTTGTACGAGCCGCTCTGTGCATAAAACTGTCAGCTAATTACACTGGAATGCAGAGAGAGCTGTCAGATTTTCACTGAGATCGGAGGTGGGTGGGACTGAACAGCTAACGCCCGAGTCCCGCCCACCTCCTGACAAGTTGAAAATCTGACAGGTCTCTCAGCATTCTCTGCATTCCAGTGTAATTAGCTGACAGTTTCATGCACAGAGCGGCTCATACAAGCAGCCTGCTTTGTGAATCTTTTCATCTCCCACATCCATTGCGGGTATGTAATGCACACATACCCTGCAATGAACGGTACCCGTCCCCTTTTCGGCATTGGCCTGTTCTTTTGTTTCGGCCGATACCGAAAACACAGATTTTGGCCGAAAATGCAGATAATTTTCGGCTGCTGAAATTTCGGTGCACCCGTACTGTTTTCTTTCGGCCACATGCTGAAAACACCATTTTCGGCCGATATATTTGGCGACCGAAATTTCAGTGCACCTCTATTTTTTATTATTATTAGTTTGTTTTACACACAGTTGTTTTTTTCTGTATGCAAGGAGAGAGAGAGATATACAATGGGGTTTATTTACTAAAGGCAAATCAACTTTGCTCCACAAGTGCACTTGGAAGTGCAGTCGCTGTAGATCTGAGGCGGACATGCAAGGAAAATAAAAAACAGCATTTTTGCTTGTACATGGTTGGATGATAAAATCTGCAGAGCTTTCCTTCCTTTCAGATCTACAGTGACTGCACTTCCAAGTGCACTTGTGGAGCAAAGTGGATTTGCCTTTAGTAAATCAACCCCAATGTATCTTCCCCTTCCATTCACAGAGAGAGAAACACAAGGGTGGGCTTCACAGTGACTGATCACTGTGATAGCCGATCTGAGGCTATCACAGCAATAAGGTGACTGGGAGTTCAGGACCCGGGGGTCCCGCTGAGATCCCAGTCTATGTGCTCGGAGCGCGCTGTGAGACACGCTCCCAGCACAAAGACAGATATGCATATATGCTGCCCCACAGAAAAAATCCCAGTCCAGTGGGGCCACATATATGTGTACTGTTGGCGTGAAGGGGTTAATATCACTTTCAGTGAGTAAGTTAAGGGAGAAGAAAAGGTGTGAGTTAAGGCAAAAAGGAGAAGGCAGGGGGTCCTTTTCTGCCTTCTCCAGTTCAGTTCATTGAGTCCTGGGGAACCACCCTTTTTTCCTGACCATTTTTGTCTTCTTGAACCAGGTACCCAGGTTGGGCACCAAGGCCTTATAGACTTGCAGCAGGGAGTCAAAGAATGACTGCTAACAATGGAGATGTGCATTGCAGCCACAGGTTCCCCATTATTTATATTAAAGTATGCTAAGCCAAATTTTTTTTTAGCTTTGGGTTGAGAAGGGAATCATTAGAACCACTATTTTTGTTTTTTTTACTGCTATCCAATAATACGCCCTTTCTTTTGCCTTCTATACCAGCGGGGTTATCCTTGATCCTTTCCAAGGCTCTGCAGGAGCTCTGACTTCATTAACCCCCTGAGGGTCACTACCTTCATCTTCTGTATATGAATTGCATCTAATTTATAGCTGTTTATGGACTTTCGTTATAGATTTTTTTTTATTGATTTTAGACTTTAATAGGCATTTATCATTACTTTTTAGGTTATACTAGGAGTGCCTATTGTTATTTTATGTTAGGGCTCCTGTAGGGCCTGTGTTGAGGGGTTTGCTTTTGACATCAGAGTGAGATACTTTTGAGATCATTTAGAATTCATTGACCAGTATTTTTGACCTTGAGCTGATCTACTTCAGGGTGGTAGTAAAGGCAACTTCTAACTATTTTTAAAAACATTCCCTGCCCCCTCTCCTAACTTTCCTGCATACCCTGTATAAAAACGATCTGTATACTTGCCTTTCTTTTATCCAGTTCAATCACGATTCAGCAGCTCTGGCTCCCCTGTGTAAGCGAGCACTCAACCATGGTTGTGAATTCTTGGCGTCCTGATGTCACCCATAGGCTCCCATGGCCCAGCCGCTGTTGGCACTCCCTCCTCTCCCCTGTTGCAGCCACTCACTGACACCGGGGAGTGACTGCTGCCAGATAGCCTGACTGGATCAGAGCAGATTAAAAATAGATTAGTACTGTGATAGTTGGAGTTGTTAGCAATTTGTAGTGAGTCCATGCCCGCTTGAACTCTGCTTTAGGGCTTGATGGCCCACTTTTATTAAACAAATGCAAAGTTCAACAGGAAAAGTAGTTGCTCATTCAAGGGTGTCCACCAAACACAAAAAGAAAAATAATGCCATGGCACCAGTCTCTCTCTTCCACGGCGCCACTGTTTAGGCCTTAAACCTTGATTCTGGGTTGGTCCCTCAGAGCATCTCACACATTACCTCTGCGTTTCTGCGTCCCTTTTTCAGCTCTCCTGGCTCTCTCAGCCGTTTCATTTTCAGTAGCCTGCTGCATGGGTCACTCCATGGCCTCTTGAAAGGAGTTCTCCTGACACCATCTCTACTGACTCTGGAAATTGGTGGGAAGATTCTGCTGTGCATGGCCACATCCCTTGAAATTCTAGAAACATAAGGATTTACCCTCACAAAATAAGGGACTTTAAAGGCTCAAAGAGTGATCATAAATTGTTAAAGTTGTAATTTTATTAGTAGCACACAAAGAGTCAAAACATCATAAAAATGGGGGTACACAACTTGCTCATGGCGATAATGCCCAATAATGCTGATACAATACACATTTAGGGGCTACAAGAGCCAATTCTAACATGTTTCAGAGTTCTAAGACTCCAAGACAAAACATTGGGAGCCCCCAGACTGCCAATGTCCACGTTTGGCTGCATGGGGGGGTCTGGTCAATATCTATTGCAAAAAGACTGTATCTTCCTGCTTATCCTTAAGGTCCATGCAGACCAGTGGGACAGCGCTGCACCCCCCGTGCAGCCAAACGTGGACATTGGCAGTCTGGGGGTTCCCAGTGTTTGTTCAGTGGGACCCGCCCGGGTCACTTTTTTTGCCCACTTGGCTCTGTGATCCTTTTCTTTTAACCCATCCGTTCCATCCGTGTAGTGTGACGAGTTGCACCGACTTATGTGGGGACACTCTATCCTGCTATCATCACATACAGGGATTTCCCTGAAGAAGGAGTCTTAGAACTCTGAAATGCGTTGGAATTGGCTCTTGTAGCCCCTGAATGTGTATTGTATCTGTATCATTGGGCATTATTGCCATGAGCAAATTGTGCACCCCTAATTTTATGATGTTATGACTCTTTACATTTTTTACTATATTTACAACCAATGTATGTGTCCTACTAATAAAATTACAACTTTTTTAACAATTTATGATCACTCTTTGAGCTTTTAAAGTCCCATATTTTGTGAGGGTAAATCCTTATTCTCTACTGACTCTCTCACTCCTCTGAGACTTCCAGATTCCCTCAGTGCCCTGGCCTCACCTAGTCATCTTGGCTTTCTTGGTCTCCCAAACGTGCCTAGCTGTCTCAACTTTCTCAGCCCTGGACAAGGAATCTCTCCTGTAGCATTGAGTGCTGTCTCTTGAGTGGAGCAAACCTGTCTACTAACAGAAACTCTGCACTATGACCAGGTCCTTAATTATAAAGGCTGTGCGCACCTGCACTCACAGCCTGCCAGTCTCCTGCAAGACCTGGACTCTGGGTTGGAGATTTCTTCCCTTGCAAAACTCTTCACAATCTCAAAACGCCAAAACCCAATCCAGGAACGAAAAAACCCGGTGAACAGTAATACCAAAATGAAGTAAGGGAAAATCTTCAACAGGGACAGGCATACAAATCTGACAGAGAGGTTATAGCCTCCCCCCTACTCCACTAAAAAAAAGTGTTTTTATAAAAGGCTGATTTAGAAGAAACCTGTACTGCAAGGATTAAAGAGGAAGTAAGCCGCACCAAATGGTCTTTTTTTTAAAAAAAACAACAAAAAACCCTGTAAAATAAAGGCATAATATGCTAGTATGCATTGCATAGCACATTATGAAATACCTTTGAACGAAGCCCTGCACCACCACGCTGTGAGCTCTGACAGGCGCTTCCATCTTCACCCCGTCTTCCTTCTAGGTTCGTGTCCTCCGGCCGTCTGATTGGGCGCGCCGCGATGACGTCACTCCTGCGCATGCGCACGGGAGTCAGGGACCGTAGCACGGAGCTCTGAAGGGACGACACGGGTATACTGTCCCATCAGAGCGCATGCGCTAGTGACATCACCGGCTGCATGAAGTGTGAATATCTCCTAAACTGTGAAGGTTTAGGACAGTGGTTCTCAACTCCTGTCCTCGGGACCCACTAACAGGCCAGGTTTGCAGGATAACTGAAATACATCACATGTGATATAATTTGCTGCTCAGTGGTTGCAGTATTCTAGTCTGCATCTCCCCAAGGTAATACCTAAAATCTGGCCTGTTAGTGGATCCCGAGGACCGGAGTTGAGAACCACTGGTTTAGGAGATATTCATAGTACCTACAGGTAAGTCTTATTATAGGCTTACATGTAGGTACAAGCCTACAGAATGGGTTTACATCCACTTTAACTTCTCGTCTATGTCTAGGGAACCTGGTAAAGCACTTTTACTTACCTGATCTTTCACTCCTGCAGAATCCTCTACTCTGCTACGCTGGTCTCCACAGCCTTTTCTCCCCCATTCTTTAGTGATCTAAGGTCCTCTTACGCCATCAAGACTGATGCAGGAACCATAGCCCTACATTGGATGTGGGGACACTGATGTACGCTTTTACTGTACCCTAGGCCTAAACAAGCAGTTAACTGTGGGAGCAGCCCAACTACCAGAGGGGAATTGTTGATTTTGTGGAGTTGGGTTTAAAGTTTGTGTTGCTGTTGGAAAGACAGACTCCTGTCTGTTAAAATGTTATCAATAGTACAGGAAGTGAGGGGAATCTCCCTTAGGGCCGGTTCACACTGAGGCGATCCGACTTCGGGGCGACTTAGCTAAGCGATTTGAAAAGGCGAAGCGGCACGACTTCTGCGCGATATCAGGCGATTTCAACATGAGTACCTGGGACATGAGAGGTGTGTCTTCTGGCAAAATTATGTTCTTCTTCCTGGAAAGTCGCTTCTTTATAGACGGGGATCCGACTTGGAAGCGAACTTCCATTGACTTCTATGGGCTCAATTCGCCTAGAAGCCGCTTGAAAATAGTACAGGAACCTTTTTTGGAATCGCTTTGGACTTGAGTAGCGCATATTAAGACGGCTCCATTCATTCCAATGGGATTTCTGATGTCAGGCGATTTGAGGCGAATTGGGGCGACACAAGTCGGATCGCAAATCGCCTAGGATCGCCTCAGTGTGAACCGGGCCTTACAGAGCTCTGGATGGAAATAATAACCTGACAGGGGTTCTTTCCCTCTCTACCCAAAACTAAGAAGAAAAGTTTTGGCCGGCCCTACACTGTAATATATTTTATTTAGTTATTTTTGAGAATACCAATGGAACCTTGCCTAGGGAACGTTTCCTATTCACCTAAAGGCCCTGTTTTTTCTGTATTCACATTTGTGGATGTCATCATAAAGACCCTTTTTTCTTGGCAGAATTGGTGCACAAAGGTGGCCTCTGGGGCTGTGTTATGGGAATATGGCTGCTGTTGTTTTCCTTATTTACTAAAAAAAAAATGGCATGCTAATAGAGCTGCATGATTAATCGTATTAAAATTGCGATCTTGATCCACCCTCCCCCTGCAATCTCCATCAGGCATTACCGCGATTTTTAGTGTAGTTAATGGGGTCCGACTTGCGGGGCAACTCAGCGCGACTTGAGTCAATGCAAGTCGTCTAAAGTCTTTTCTAAGTCGGAGCGACCTGGGTCTCTGGGGAGACTGCCAAGTCTGGGCAGAGAGCCAAGTTCTGAAGTCCCCATTGATAAAGACGCTAGAAGAGATACAATGTTAATTACTTCAAAGGAATGAACTCCGAATGAACTCCCGTGTATAGAAGATGTTCAGTTTAACCATTTAAAGACTAAATCTTTTCTGATTTGCTGCTTACAAATAAAAGCCAGTATTTTGTGCTAGAAAATGACTTGGAACCCCCAAACATTATATATATATATATTTTTTAGCAGAGACCCTAGAGAATAAGATGGCGGTTGTTGCAATATTTTATGTCACATGGTATTTGCGCAGCGGTCTTTCAAACGCAATTTTTTGGTAAAAATTACCCTTTCCAAAACTAAACAGTGCTGTTAGCCCAATTTTTTTGTATATGTAATATGTTACGCCACGAGAATCGTGATCTTTTTATTCTAAGCAAAAAAATCGTGATTCTCGTTTTGGCCAGAATCGTGCAGCTCTACATGCTAATTTTGAAGTGCTTTAACCTATAACATCCAATTAATTTACTCTGTCGAAGCCAGACTAAGATTTTAATTGGTTGCAACAGGTCACTGTTATTGTCTTTAAGAAAGAAAACTTTTTTGTGTTTATTGTAAGATGTCTGGTTAAGTGGTTGAGCTTCAGAGCATCTCATGTCGCATATAGACTTTGCTTGTGGTGGGCCCCAGCACATCTGGTTGCTTACTGCATTTGTTTGATTTTGTTGGCAATGGTTGCCCTGCATTGGCAATGGCTGCCCCTGGGAAAATAAAATGTAGTTTAGTTGCTAATGCAACAGCTTCTGGGAACCTTTCTTGGACACCACAGCAGTGTCAGTTTTCTGGTTGGCTGTGAACTGTTACATCCAGTTTAGTGTAATTGCTCTTGCCATGGTAATACATATACAGGTGACGTGAGGTATTACACCTGATATTTTTTATGAGAAGCATGTGAAATCCTAATTATTATAACAATTCAACTATTTTCTCTGGATGAAATAACAATGAGATTAAATCTTTCTGTGGTGCATGAAAGATGCAGTAAGACTATTATTCTATTGCCTTGTATTTTTGTCTTGTGTTTTAGTAGAACACAGTGATGTATATAGTATGTGAACCAGTCCCCTTTGCAGGCAAAGTTATCATTTCCTATAATTGATAGGTAATTATGGAAAGGTATAATTTTTCTAATTACAGAGAACTTGATAAATTACATTAAACTTGCCCTAACAATACATCTATGCTTGTTGTGGATTCATACACTAAACTACTTATTCTACATTTTGTTGAGCAAATGAACATAAATCTTTCTTTACAAATCTGTTTGATTCATTATACAACACTACATATGAATTACTCATTTATCAGTAATCATTTTTCATTTATTTCTTGTAGACATGAGTTGATTATCATCTTAGGGCTCTTGCACACAGCCGTGTGATTCTATATAGGATCTGGCTGGCAGCAGGGAAAACCTGGTCCATGTACTGTACACATATACCATTTGTACTAACTTGTGTGTACAGGGTACAGTGCAAATGAAGACGCAAACTTCCCCTATCATCTATGGTTGCTAGGTCTCAGGCCTCCCCTACCACCTAGTATCCTATGTTGCTGGGACACAAGTGGCCTCTGCCACCTAGTATCCTAGGTTGCTAGGATGCAGACGGCTCCTTGGACTACAGGGACATTTACGCTAAATGCTGTATGCAGGTAAATGTTACAATAACCCTTTACCTGCATACAGCGTTAAGTACAGTCCATGTGCAGGACAGTGGATACCAATTTCTCTTTTTTACAAGCAGCTGAATGCAGCTTGAGATTATGGAGCCATGTACAGCTATGATGCGCATGGGCTCATAGCATAGCATAGAGCTGCATTCAGAGCCATAAAAATGTATGTCTCTGAACACAGCATTTGTGCTAACGTTTACATGCATGCAGTGCAAATGATGACCTCCTGCCATCTGGCGTCCTTGGTTGCTAGGATGCAAACCTTCCCTGTCTCGTACCGTTCTAGGTTGCTGGGACACACGCAGCTCCTGTCACCTAGTGTCTGTATAATTCAGGGTCATTAATATACATTTACACTTAATGGCATACACATGAAATTTTAGTACAAATGCTACATGCGTGTAACATTAAGTATGGTCCATATGTAGGACCGTGGGGGCAGATTTTTCTATTTTTTTGTTTTCTTATTTTTTACCTTGCTGAACACAGCTCCAGATTATGAAGCTGTGTGAATGGACCCATAGAATAACATACAGCTGTGTTTAGATCCATAAAAATGTATGCATTTCATTTCTGATTGCAGCATATTTTTCTTCCATGTGCAAAAAACCCTTACCCTGTCAATTTCAGCAGGATCAAAGGAGTTGTAAAGTCTGAAGGTTTTTCACCTTGATGCATTCTATGCATTAATGTGAACACATTCTGTGCTGCAGCAGCCCCCCAGAGCCCCCCTTTTTCTTACCTGAGCCCGATCGTTCCAGCATCGAGGACGAGCCCAGCAGTTCCAGACCTCATTGGATAGATTGATAGCAGCAGGAGCCATTGGCTCCCACTGCTCTCAATCAAATCCAATGACACGGGAGTCGGGGGCGGAGCTGAGTCCTGCTGTCTGTGTCAGTGGTGCCCCAATGGAAATCTCCGTGGGGGCACTCGCTGAAAAGGAGGAGCGCCGCCGGGGGACCCCAGAAAAAGAGGATCGGTGCCGCTCTGTGTAAAACCCTTGCGCAGAGAAGGTAAGTATGACACGTCTGTTATCTAAAAAAAAAAAAAATTCAAACCTTTACAATCCCTTTAAAGTAGAGTTGCAAACATCAAGTGGAAACCCATTAGTGAGCTACTATCCAATAAACAATTTAACTATCATAATATCAGAAACTAACCAGAATTTACCTTAAAGGGTTAGTTCACCTTTACCCAAAAACTGCCTGTGTTGGTAAAGAGTGCCTGTAGATCAGTGGTTCTCAACTCCTGTCCTCGGGACCCACTAACAGGCCAGGTTTGCAGGATAACTGAATTACATCACAGGTGATATAATTTACTGCTCAGTGATTGCAGTATTCTAGTCTGTATCTCCTCAAGGTAATTCTTAAAATCTGGCCTGTTGGTGGGTCCTGAAGACAGGAGTTGAGAACCACTGCTGTAGATAAACTGTGCAGCTTTGACAAGTTGGATAATGCTCTGCCTATAGATGTAGGCTGTTTACATACTTCCCAAAGACTGGTCAAGAAACTCCCAGAGATGGCATCATCTCATCCTGCCTTGGTAAGATGTTGCTAAGATAAGACAATCCCAGTGCATTCATACCCCCTTGCCTGCACAACCCCAACCCCTGGAGGAGATAGTGGAGCACACATGTGTAAGGGTTTGAGAGCTTGCTGCTGTGATGATTAAGGCTCCATGTACAATATAAGCTAAAAAAAAAAAAAAGGCCAGAAAAATGCTGATAATAGCATTTTTGTGCCAGTTTCTAGTACAGTGTTTTCTCAATTCCAGTCCTCAAGGTGCACCAACAGGTCTTGTTTTCAGGCTCTCCATTATTTTGCACAGGTGATTTGATCAGTTTCACTGCCTTAGTAATTACCACAGCTGTTTCATCTGAGGGAAATCCTGAAAACATGTCCTGTTGGTGCGCCTTGAGGACTAGAATTGAGAAACCCTGTTTTAGTAGCTTTTAGGAGCATTAGCATTTTATTGGCATTTTTGTAGTACATAAAGAAAAATAAAGAAAAAGCTGTTAGTAGCATTTTAATAGCATTTACTAGCAGTTAGGAGCATTCAGCATATTTTTCTGATGGAAAAATGCTCCAAGAAACTACTAAAACAATTTTTTTTTCTGCTCCTAGAAGCTGAAGCTCAAAAAATGCTAATAGCCTAAAGTAGTGTGCATGGACACATAGGATAACACTATTAGTTTCTAGGAGCAGAAAAAAATGTCAATAGCTTCTAGGAGCTTAAAAAAAACGCTAGTGTACATGGAGCCTGACTGGATTCACACCTATGCATTTTTAGTGCTTTTTGCATTTTGCAGATTTGCACTACAGAACATGTTCCATAGGTAACCATGTTAAATGGACTGCAGAGCATATATGCAAAAAGCACTAAAAATGCATAGGCGTGAATCCAGCCTAAGGCGAACAGTAATGGCTGGGAGTGTCATAGCAGCATCTTAGCAACAAGGCAAGACAGGATGACGCCATCTGTGGGAGTTTTTCAGCCAGGGTTTGGGAGGTACATAAATGGCCTACATCTATAGCAAGGGCATTATCTAAAGCCCCGTACACACGGTTCGACGATCGCATACAACAGGTCGTACTCACGACCGTTGTATGCGATATCGATCGTTCGTATGCGCGATTAGAACAGTCGAACATACGACGGTCGTACAAGGGAGTTGTATGAGCAGACTAGAAAACTTGGTCGTACCAACAAGCTCTCATACGACCGTTGTATTGTGTGTACAGAGCAGTTGGTACAACAAAGTTGTATTGTGCAAAACACGCATGCCCAAAGTCAGGAATGGCTGGATGCTAATTACATGCACCTGAACGTTCTTTCCCCGGCCGTACAATCGTGTATAGCAGTCAGTATGCTGCATACAACAGCCAACATACGATTCGACGCGATTGTACGTGCAATCGTTGAACCGTGTGTACGGGGCTTAACTTTAATCAAAGCTAAATGGTTTGGTTTTATATACAGGTGCTGTGCTGATGCACATTGTACAGACATAGGGGTTGATTTACTAAAGGCAAATAGACTGTGCACTCTGCAAGTGCAGTTAATCCAGAGCTTAGTAAATGAGCAGAAGCTCTGCTGACTTCCATAATCCAATGATGTGCATGCAAAAACGCTGTTTTCTTTATTTCCCTTAAGCGCGATTGGATATTCTTTGCAAAGTGAGGCTTTTGACCTTTGACACTGAGCCGCTTTACAGGCATTGTTTAGCTAAAAATAGCGCCTGTAAAGCGCCTCTTAATTAAACTCAGTGTGTCCTTTCACACTGGTGTGGCGCGCTTGCAGGAGAGGAAACAAACTCCTGCAAGCAGCATTTTTGGGATGGTGCGGGAGCCTGTCATTGGAATGAATGGGGAGCGTTGGCACACCACTTCGGAAGTGCAGAGCGTTGGCGTTTTTAACCCCTTCTTAGGGGTTAAAAGCAGCCCGCTGCCGTCTGAATGGCAGCGCCAAAGAGCCACTATAGCAGCTGTAGAGCACCGCTAAACTAGCGGCGTTTTACCGCTGGCGCTTGGGCGGTCCAGTGTGAAAGGGCTCTAACTCATTTACTAAGTTCTGGAGCAATTGCCCTTGCAGAGTACAACTACACTTTGCAAAGTGTACAGTCTATTTGCTTTTAGTAAATCAATCGCATAGTCCACCATTGTCACCCTCAGGAAGCCAATCTGAAGTAGAGCTGCACGATTAATCGTATTAAAATCGCGATCTCGATCTACCCCCACTGCGATCTCCATTGGGAATTACCGCGATTTTCAGTGCAGTTAATGGGGTCCGACTTGCGGGGCGAATCAGCGCAACTTGACAGTAATAAAAGTGAATGCAAGTCGCCTGAAAGCTTTTCAAGTCGGAGCGACTTGAGTCTCAGGGGAAGTCTGGGCAGAGAGCCAAGTTCTGAGTCATCATTGATAAAAGACACTAAAAGATACAAAGTAATTTTACTTCAAAAGCATTGAACTCTGAGTGAACTCCCCTTGTATAGTTGTTTGGTTTAACCATTTAAAGACTAAATCTTTCCTCACACTTGCTCTTTACAAATAAAAATCCATTATTTTGTCCTAGAAAACAACTTAGAACCCCCAAACATTATATTTTTTTTTTAGCAGAGACCCTAGAGAATAAGATGGCGGTTGTTGCAATATTTTATGTTACACGCTGTTTGCACAGCGGACTTTTAAACGCAATTTTTTTGGAAAAATTGCCCTTCAAAAACCTAAACAGTGCTGTTAGCCCAATTTTTTTGTATATTTAGAGAATCGTGATCTTTATTCTAAGCAAAAAAATCGTGATTCCCATTTTGGCCAGAATCGTGCAGCTCTAGTCTGAAGCAATTATGTGTAGCTGCCGCTAGGGAACTTTTACATAGACATGAAATTCCTGCAAAGAGAGCACAAGGATGCAATAATGGATTAAAAATGAGAAAAGCGATATTGTACTAAAAACCTGCATTATTTTTTTATACCCAGTGCTTTAGCAAAAAAAAAAAATCTCCATCAGATAGGGTTAGGACTACTTTAAGGTGGAAAGATGTTTTGCCTTAGTAGCCTTTAATGTTCAATGTATTTTGTGTTACTTGCCCTTTGATTCAGCAGACTGGTAGGCGGTAGATTGGGGCTTATCTCTAGCATACATTACACAGTTCAGTGGAAAGAAGAAAAAAGGGTTCATGTGACAGACAGGTGTGTGTTTTATCAGGTGGAAGGTAACACCAGTGAATAAGGCGGTGCATGCAGGAACGCAGCTGAAATGCGCATATTAGATTAATGACAGAGCTGGAGGACATTTCAGGAAACTTGTATAAAGGAACGTGTGGTTACAGAGATTGTACATTGTTCTTATTACTGCAGTTTGAAAAGATGATTGGATGACAATAAGGAAATAAAAGCATTGTTTTTTTCTATTCCAGGGCTGAAGATTAGCCAGAAACCCAAGCCATGCCTGTGCCACCTCCTCCACCTCCTCCGGCACCACCTCCACCTCCACCAGGTGGGCCACCAGCACCTCCACCTGCACCATTCTCCCAGGTATGCTCTTGTCAGATGTCTAGGAAGAGGTGACAGTTGTCTGGCTCCTCTGCCCCTGCATACATTTCTTATCTTGTTTTATGACACTGCACAGATGAGACCTAAACATACCCAGCTATGGTGACACCAAATACTGTATGCACTGTATAGCTTACCGAAGTATGTAGTGAGCTATACTTATCATTTCACAGGTTAATCATTGTCTGTCCTGTGTAAAACAATCCTGACGTGTAATAGCTTGGTAAGATATTAATTGTTCATCATGCTGGGCCCATTGACATCATGGGTACTGGGCTGTGCTGGTCAGCATGCCCAACACAGTGCCAACTCATAGAAAACACAATTTACCTTATGTTCTATTGTTTTTAGTCTTTCTGTTTTTTTTTTTTTTTCTTCTTTTGTACGCTTGCTATTTTACATGTTTGTTTAGATTGTGTTACTTGAAAAGCCTCGTACACACGGTGCGACGGTCGTATGAAAACGGTCGTACAATAGCTTGTTGTACGATCGTCCGACCGTTAGTACGGGCGATTAGAACAGCCGACGTGCAACGGTCATACAACAGAAGTTGGATAAGCAGACAAGAAAACTTTGATTGTACAACAAGCAGTCATACGACTGTTGTACCGTGTGCACAGAGAAGTTGGTCCAACAAGTTGTATGTGCAAAACACGCATGCCCAGAAGTCAGGAACACCCGGAGGTGTCTGGTCGTGTAAACATACGTTCCTAATTCACAAATCACATTCACCTGAACTTCCTCTTTATACGCTCGTAACATGTCAGCACGTAAGGCTTGGTCGTACGATCGCTTAGAGCATGTCAGTACGCGAGACACAACAGCCAACATACGATTTTGGCCGTTAAGGCTTAAGGCAGACCATAGATTGTGCAATTCTGTGGGTGGAAGGAAAGAAATTTGCTCAATTCCCCAATCAACACAGTTAGTGTGGATGGGAGAATCACTCCCGCAGCGCTATTGTGTTCTGCCAGCAGGGAGCGCTCCCTGCATGCAGAACACAATGGTCATTGCTGGTGGCTATAACCGCCAGCATTGATTGCATGAATAAAAATCTGACATCATGGTTGTACTGACATAGATCGATGGATCAGTGTCAGTACAACCACCCTGCCCATAGCTGGATCGAATCTCTGCCGGTCCCCACTGAACCGGCCAAGATTTGATCTATCTATGGTCAGCTTAAATGGTAGTAAGCCATGGCTGGTTAAAAGAAAAAAAAAAAACACCTGTAAGGCAATTGCAGAATGTGGTAGTATGCATCGCATACTAGCACATTATGAAATACTTACCTTGGAACAAAGCCTTCCAGTGGTGCACTGTCACCACTGAGAGGGCTGACATCTTCCCCTGTTCTTTCTTCCAGGTTCACGCACTCCGGCTATGTGATTGGCCGGAGCCGCAAAGACATCACTCTTGCGCAGGAGCCCTCAGCACAAAAGTATGCCGGACCTTCAGAGTGCATGTGACGTCACCAGCTGCATCCGGGATGAATATCTCCTAAATGGTACAGGTTTAGGAGATATTAATTTTACCTACAGGTAAGCTTTGTTATAGGCTTATCTGTAGGTAAAAATCACAAAGCGAGCTTTACTAGCGATTTAAAGCCAAATACATGATGCATTGTGACAAGTGACTAATAACATTAATAATGTTGGCTTTGAAAATGAAATAAAGGCATGCTGGTTGGTTAATTGGCTTCTGTCAAAATTGTCCCATAGGTGTCTGTATGAAGGTGAGTTGGGGACCTTAAATAGTAAGCTCAGGGGACAGGGACTGATGTGAATGCACAGTATGTATAGATAAAACACTAAGTAAATTGTTGGAGTCCTATAAGTACCTGTAATAAATAAATCAATAAAATAAATATTTGAATAAAAATAGAATCAAAAATAGTCTGGCATAGAGCTTCACGCTTTTTTACCAAGAATTTTGGTGCTTTTGTGCGACAAAACATGCGTTACCTAGCAGCATTTGGGTGCTATTCCCATAACATTCCCATTCTGTTTTGCATTTTTTACGTTTATTTGGCCAATTTGTTGTTGGGCAGTTTAAAACTGCAAATCACTGTAAAATTGCCGCAAAAACGCACGACATGCTTTTCTGCAGCTTCTCTATTGAACCTAAAAGGCCCAAAAAAAGCAGTTTTACATATCCTTAGTTCGCATTGACTGTGGCTTTGAAATCATGCGACCGTGTGTCAGTGCGACTTCGGGTGCGACTTGGAAGACATTGGTGCGGATTCATACAGATGTCTATGCAAGTCGCACCCAAAATCGCCGCTTAGTCGGCATCGCACTGATTTGAACAGTGAGATTGCTGGCAATAGGGTGTGACTTGTCATGAAATTTGACTTGTCAATGGCATGACACGTCACTCAAATGTGAACGAGGACTAAAAAAGTCCCTTACCCTTTTGAAAAAAACATAGATGTGAATGTGTCCCATAGAAAAAACATGGTAAATGAACTGTAGTGCATTTCTGCAAAAACCACCAACAAAAACAAAAAGTGTGAACCAATCCTTAAAGTATGTTTCCACCTTTGCAACCAAATTGCGGTAACGCCTACTTTATATTTGTTTTATGTCCCTATTCACATAGCATAACTTTGAAAAATATTTTAAGCTTGCAGCTTCCCTTTTTTTAAGGGCCAGTTCTTGCCACTAAAATGCACTCTGGATGCGTTCTAGATCAGTTTTTGCTTTACAGTTCACACCACATGCAGTTCCAGTGCGTTTTTGATACAATTTGCTATGTTCCAATGCAGTTCTGTGCAGAAAAAATGCAGCATGCTCTACTTTTTTTTTCTGCACCGGAAACTGACTGCACTGGTGTGAACTAGGAATACATGGAAAACACTGTGCGTGCATTTTTAGTGCAGAAAAAAAGCGCACGGAACTGCATCTGGTGTGAACTAGCACTAAGTGCTCTTTTCTGGAAAATCTAACAAGTAAAAATCCTACTAGTTCTCTTTTTTTAATAAGGAAAGCTGTGTTTGCCATAGTTAACCTATTGGCAAAGTATGACATCATCATTTGATTTTGTATAGGCAGCAGAAGTGGGGTATATTGGGGAATTTTGGTGGGGATATCATACAGTACCTATGGATTCCTTATATATAAAAAAAAGTGTATATATATACTCCAAACATTGGTTATGATTTCAGTTGGCCTTTAAATTGACATAAAAAAGAACACGGGCTGTTTAACTGCCCATGATGCAATATATTGAGGAAGTCGCTGTGAAATAGTTGACTTGAAGTGGCAGGTGACGGTTCCCCTTGCGAGTGCTGGTTTTGTAAACATTTTTCAGTTTCCTCTCCATTACTGGCAGTTGTTGCAGTTAGCTGTAAAAACAGCGACTTTAGCACTTTAATTTCTTGAATAGCATCCCGGATTGAACTCACCTCTCATATAACAGAGGAATGTGACAGATGGTTCCGTCTGTTGTTGCTGCAGTTGTCTGGTGACACGGTAATGGATATTCATTTGCAGCTTTTTTTCCATCTTCTTTTAGTTTTACGGTCAAAAATAGTCTTTTCTTGAGAGCCCCTCGGACACAATGGACGTTTGTTCCACTATGTGCAAAACAGATTTACCAGCCAAATGATACGTTGGCTGTTGGGCACAGGATGCTGCCTACTATTTCATTATTTCACTCATTATTTCCATGTTTATATAGCCAAAGGAAGTAACTCTTAGAACAGAAACCATGCAAATGATGTGGGACTCAGCAATACCAAGAGCCAAAAATATGTGACTGTATAATTAGTTTTTCTCGCTGTTATATTATTTTGTAAATTATTGTAGATAATAGTAATTAAAGCAGTAATAAACTCCACTAAAAAAAAAAAATGATACAAACAGGCCCCCTGCAGGTTTATACCATAATGTTTTATTCTACACAGCATACTAGCACATTATGACATACTTACCTGCTAAAGGATGCCTGCTCTGTCAGTGCTCAGGCGCTCCTATCTTCTCCCGGTCTTCCTTCCGGGTTCGCTCTGATTGGCCGCTTGAATGGCTGGGCCATGATGGTGTCACTTCCACGTATATGCATGGCATTCACATAATCAAGGCACAGAGCAAGCAGGTGCCGCAAATGTACTCAGAGATGACAGACCGATAGAAAAAACTCTGCCACATCCATATACTCATTAGAACCAAAATTTTGTGATTGGACTGACACTCCTGCACACAAAGAAAATCAGGCGAACATTTTCGTCCAAAGAATTGTCGTACGATTTTCGTATAGTATGTACACAACTTTCGGCAGCCGATTCCGAATTTTCGTATGAAAATTCCCAAAGGGACAAACTCCATAATTTTTCTTGTACGGGAACAGAATGAACAATTTTAGTTTAATGCGTACCGTTTTTGTACGATTTTCGTACAAGAAAAATCAGAAAAAGCCTGCGCATGATCAGAAACAATAAGCAACAAAAAAAAAAGCCTTTGTCGTACGAGAATTTTCGTACAAATTTCCGTTCATTGATTCCTATTTGCTGTAAAACAACGAGGAAAATCGGACAAACGTTCGCCCGATTTTCTTATAGTGTGCACCCCACTTTTAGATAGGTAAAAAAGTTAATACAAAATTTATCAAGATTAAAAACACATATTTTAAAAGAAAAGCTTTAAGTTCTAGGCCCCATACACAATGAAGGACCAATATATTACATATAAACTACTAATTTGTTATTTAAACTCCAAGAGGATTAACCTAGAAATCAGACGTCAACACGTTTCGCTTTGAATGCTTCCTCAGGACCCAGTGCTCTTGGATGTAGGGCCGAGTAGTCTAACTAGAAAAATACATACATCATCAATACAAAAATCTTTACAACAGTCATTGATAACAATCAAATCATTATCGCAAGATTATTATATGCATGTGTAGAGAGACACCAATGTATAACTTGCATAATGCCTTCAGAATATGGACAGTGGCAAAGGACCAACGATCGGTGGCAGCAAATCCCAAGGAGGGGTGGATGGAAACAGCTCAATCAATACAGGACCACAGTAATAGTGTCTCCAAAAGAAATATGAAAAAGCAAAATGAGGACCATTTAGTAACTTCCACGATAGGAGAAATCAAGAAGCTAATTACTTACAACCTCCACTACCTTAGCTCAATGGAGAGATATATGGACCAAATAAATGCAGATAATCAATTCCAGGTCATGCCACTAAATATCCAAAGATTATATACATTCCAAAAGGAATAATATATATGTTTATATCATGTATTTACCTGAGATATAATATCAATCACATATCCTTTAACCAGGGAATGTACAGCTATAAGACCCAGGCCCACCAAACATAACCTCAACACTCTTCTAGGGAACATGGGATCCTTCTCCGTCTATCCATGGGCACAATAGGTCAGATGACAAAGTACTCTGAGATGACTATGGGAGCCTATGGGTGGCGTCATTGCTTCCAGGCATAACCAGCTGTTGTCAGGCGCTCTTTCCTCTGCAGCTGTCACTGGTCGACACAGGGTAGATTATTTAAGTAGACCAGAGCGGGTTGAAATTAGGTAAGCATACAGATCTTCCTTAAACAAATTAGTCACAATAGGTGAAGGTATGGAGCATTTCTAAGATTAGTTAGCTTTATGATGGAATTCTACTTTAACCACTTGACCTCCAGAAGGTTTTACCCCCTTCATGACCAGACCATTTTTTGCTATTCAGCACTGCGCTACTTTAACTGGCAATTGCACAATACTGTACACAAATTACATTTTTTTTTTCACACAAATAGAGCTTTCTTTTGGTGGTATGTGATCACCACTGGGTTTTCTATTTTTTATTTTATAAATGAAAAAAGACTGAAAATTTAGAGAAAAACAAACAAACATATTTTCTAATTTATGTTCTAAAACATACCCAATAAAAAAATCAAATTTCTTCATAAATTGAGGCCAAAATGTATTCTGCTACATGTCTTTAGTGAAAAAAAGTGTATATTTATTGGTTTGCCTAAAAGTTATAGCATCTACAAACTATGATATAGATAATGGAATACTTTATTAGATGTTACAGAGTACAGTGTAAGTACAATACATATAGCATTTATAAGAAAAAGATGGATATGAGCTTGAAAAACAATGCTCCTCTAATGAAGAACTATTCATCTATGATTGGCAATAGAATAGATCAGTGACCTTATACATTTCTTTCCTTATTACATTTCAGACTGAGGCGAACTCAACCTGCGAACAAAGTCAAACATTCTGGGTTAACTTCATGAAAAGTCCAGTATGAAAGGGACAAAGTAAATAAATAATGATGAGAAAGAAATGGTGTTTTTAATGCGGGGTGTAGAGGGGAAATCTATGAGTTAACCTCCCAGGGCCAATTCTGACTTAGCGTGTTCCTGTGGGGGGATAATGAAACCAATTTATCACAGTCATCCCCATAGTACTGAGGGAATGAAACCGGGTTACAGTGGTGTCTGTGTTATCACATTTCTTCAAGTGGCCTATAGGGCCATTGCAAGGGTGAGGGGTGAAAGCTAGGAGTGAGTCAGGTGAGTAGAAGAAGATGTAGAAGGTATGGGGCTGATAGGGGGAAGGGTGGTCTCCAGAGAAGACCATCGGACTAGAGAGCCAGGTGCGATAGTTGTGGCTGATGTAGAGGTTGCTATGCATCTCAAAGTAATAGTAGCGAGTCGTCAAAGCCCATGGGTAAGTAGTGCTCATACCAAGGTTTTCAAAGTTTATCAAATTTGGACACCCTGTCGAGAAGGACTGCTTCGGTTTTGGCATGGATCATTGCCTGCGTTACCCTCTGTTGAACCGATAGGGTACATAATGAAGAGATAATGGAATTTACACAGCTGTAGACACTATACTGTAATGGTGGTGATGAGCGACTTGTAGTGGGACTGTGATATCGTGGCGGACAATCTGGCACTAACAGACACTATCTGGGAGGGTCACTAACTGACACTGACGTTGTTAATGACAATACAATGATCAGTGATAATACTGTACACTGACACTATACTAATGACACGAGCTGGGAAGAGGTTAACATCTAGGGGCAATCGAGGGATTAACTGGGTGTCTAACAATGTGTAATGAGTGCTGCTTTTATTTTACTATCTGGCTGTTAAGAAACAGCCAGATTGCTGTTCCCTGTACACAGAGTTCTGTGTTTTTGTAAACACAGAACTCTTGTGTGTGATTGGACACAGCAAATTAGCGGACTTCAACCAAATGCATCGGCTGAAAAAAGCCACCAAACTCATGCTGTGTTCGATCACAGCACGAGTTGGCAGGGGGAGTGTGCATGTGTGCCACCGAAACCGAAACTGCAGCATGTATACTTGAGCGGTTGGCAGGTGATTAAAGTATATCTAAACGCAAGAACAAACACAATAGAGTATATTGCAGCTTACCAGTCCGTATATATGAGGTATGATAATTTCACCTTTTCTCCCTGTGCAAAGTGCGCTGAATTGTTGAACGATGCACAGTGACACCATCTGCAGCAAGTTGATGTTGGAGGTCTTTGGAGGTGGTCTGTGGGCTGTTTTTGACCGTTCTCACCATCCTTCGCCTTTGCCTCTCCAATATTTTATGTGGCTGCCACTTCTGGCCTTAAGAACTGTGCCTGTGGTCTTCCATTTCCTCACTATGTTCCTCACAGTGGACACTGACCGCTTATATCTCTGCGATAACTTTTTGTAGCCTTTCCCTTGTTTTCAGGTCATTTGAGAGTTGTTTTGAGGCCCTCATGTTGCCACTCTTCAGAGGAGAGTCAAAGAGAACAACAACTTGCAATTGGCCACCTTAAATACCTTTTCTCAACCTGTCTATGAAGTTCAAGGCTTAATGAGCTCACCAAACCAATTGTGTGTTCCAATTAATCAGTGCTAAGTAGTTACAGATATTCAAATCAACAAAATGACAAGGGTGCCTAAATTTATGCACCTGTCTAATTTCTCAAGTCGTCTTCCAGGACAGCCTCTGAGACCTTGGGCTCCTCCCCTCCGGACAGGAAACACATCCCCAATTTTAAATAAAAGGCAGTCCTCCAGGCCACATACCTACACAAAGGACAGGCCTCCCCTCCTCGGGTTCCAGAGTCTCCGACAGGACCTTCTGCTGAACTCTTTAATCTGTCCACGTATTTAAATCCGTGGGAACAGTAAAACAACTAAACTTATAGACATTGATGAATCGTGACTAATTAACCTTGTGTGTTAACCAAACCACTCGAGTAATTCGGAACTTGAAGTATCTGTCCACGTAGGTTAGTACTCTTTTCCATAAATTCCACCGGTTAACGTTCAACAACAAGAGAAACTGAGAGGAGACTTCTCACCGTTGTACTCCCGGAGTTTTGTTGAGAGTTTACTGGACTTTTGTTCCCT
>BLSH010241806.1:150942-174328 GCA_018402905.1 Glandirana rugosa
GGGGGGGGGGGGGCTCTATTAAGTGGACATCCAGTCTTCATCCATAATCTCAATCTCCACATCCCTTTAACAATGCCATTCTCTGAGGAGAACTAACTATCTACCTATACAAAAGTGATATACCGCCTCTTTAGGGTGCACCTTGTAGTCATCTATTTTCCAAGGCTGTATATACCATGAGTTCTTCCACCTGCCTTTGCAAAGAGGTGAAGAAATGTTGAATTTGACATAGGTGAAAGTATTCAGACTGTGGCATCTGACGTTGTTGAAGGTAATATTCCGCCTTTTGGATACCCTTTTTACTGAGGAAGTGCCCTATGCGGTATAATTCCTTGTCTATCCACCACTGAAATTGTTGAGGCGGGGGGGGGGGGGTCTATTAAATATACAGTATCTCACAAAAGTGAGTACACCCCTCACATTTTTGAAAATATTTTATTATATCTTTTAATGTGACAACACTGAAGAAAGGACATTTTGCTACATTGTAAAGTAGTGAGTGTACAGCTTGTATAATAGTGTAAATTTGCTGTCCCCTCAAAATATCTCAACACACAGCATTAATGTCTAAACCGCTGGCAACAAAAGTGAGTACACCCCTAAGTGAAAATGTCTAAATTGGGCCCAAAGTATCAATATTTTATGTTGCCACCATTATTTCCCAGCACTGCCTTAACCCTCTTGGGCATGGAGTTCACCAGAGCTTCACAGGTTGCCACCGGAGTCCTCTTCCACTCCTCCATGACGACATAATGGAGCTGGTGGATATTAGAGACCTTGTGCTCCTCCACCTTCCATTTGAGGTGGCCCCACAGATGCTCAATAGGGTTTAGGTCTGGAGACATGCTTGGCCAGTCCATCACCTTTACCCTCAGCTTCTTTAGCAAGGCAGTGGTCGTCTTGGATCATGCTCTGCTTCAGTATGTCACAGTACCATGACACTCCCACCACCATGCTTGACTGTAGGCAAGACACACTTGTCTTTGTACTCCTCACCTGGTTGATGCCACACAAGCTTGACACTATCTGAACCAAATAAGTTTAGCTTGGTCTCATCAGACCACAGGACATGGTTCCAGTAATCCATGTCCTTAGTTTGCTTGTCTTAAGCAAACTGTTTGTGGGCTTTCTTGTGCATCAGCTTTAGGCTTCCTTCTCGGACGACAGCCATGCAGACCAATTTGATGCAGTGTGCGGCGTATGGTCTGAGCACTGACAGGCTGACCCCGACCCTTCAACCTTCAGCACTCATACGTTTATTTACCAAAGACAACCTGTGGATATGACGCTGAGCACATGCACTCAACCTCTTTGGTCGACCATGGCTAGGCCTGTTCTGAGTAGAACCTGTCCTGTTAAATCGCTGTATGGTCTTGGCCACCATGCTGCAGCTCAGTTTCAGGGTCTTGGCAATCTTCTTATAGCCTAGGCCATCTTTATGTAGAGCAACAATCCTTTTTTTCAGATCCTCTGAGAGTTCTTAGGTGCCATGTTGAAATTGCAATGACCAGTATGAGAGAGTGAGAGCGATAACACCAAATTTAACACACCTGCTCCCCATTCACACCTGAGACCTTGTAACACTAAGGAGGCACGTGACACCGGGAAGGGAAATGGCTAATTGGGCCCAATTTGGACATTTTCACTTAGGGGTGTACTCACTTTGGTTGCCAGCGGTTTAGACATTAATGGCTGCGTGTTGAGTTATTTTGAGGTGACAGCAAAATTCACACTGTTATACAAGCTGTACACTCACTACTTTACATTGTAGCAAAGTGTCATTTCTTCAATGTTGTCACATGAAAATATATAATAAAATATTTACAAAACTGTGAGGGGTGTACTCACTTTTGTGAGATACTGTAGTTGCTACCAATGTGGGCAGGTAGGCAGGGATCTCAGGGGCATTAATTTGCAGAGGAATCCCAAAGGTGCATGGTTTTTGAACGGGGTCCACATTAAGAGATATATGGGCAGGGGTGTGCAGGCTTGTGCTTCCAGTGAAATCCAATCTGGTTTGTAAGAACTGGAATAAATGTGGTATACCTGTGTCAGCTGTGCTGCCCTGTAATATTTATGGAACCCCTAACCCGCCCATATATTTAGTGGCATATAATGTCCATTGAGTGAATCTGCATCCCCTGGAACACCAGATGAATTGTGAAACACATGGCTGAAATGTGTGGAGATCTTGTCAGATGATTTAGGAACCTGTATGGCTGCCTCCCATTTTTATCAAATTTTGTAAGCCAATCCATAGAGGACAAAGGGCAGGCTAGGGTAGTTGCAACTTACACTGCCAAGAAGTTAGGCCATTTGCCTTGAATAAGCACCCCCCTTTTCATTAATGTCACATAACTCTTTTAGTTTTCTTCTCTGTCCTGGAATTACGAGAGTCTGGGGGAAAATGGCAACAGGGAGTGAAATGAAATCCCCTACGAAAACTTGGGCAACTGTACCTGGTATTGTAAATTGACTGTGGGATTCCACTACCCATTTCTAGAGGTGGCACAAGTGTAATACATTTGTTGGCTTAGCAGCCTTTAGTAAGAAGAATAATGGTACAGAGTTCATCATAATGAGCAGACACAGTGCAGTCCCTGCCATTGATAAGGGCAACCTGGCAGACAGTACAATTTACTGAAATTCAGTTTCATGCCCTTGCCTGGAATTAGAAATGCAGTCTCAGAAAAGGGCAAGTTTCAGTAGATCAACACAAGCACATTACCTTAAGGCTCCTTTCACACTGAGGCGCTTTACTGACGCTATTTAGCTAAAAATAGCGCCTGTAAAGCGCCTCAAAAATCCCCCCCCCAATCCACCCCGGCACTTTTAACCCCTTGTGGGGGGTTACAAGCGCCATGCTCCCGCCTGCATAGCGGAGCCCTATCGCCGGTAAAACTCAATTAAAACTAGCGGGGTTTTACCGCAACCATGGCTGCAGTGTGAAAGTAGCCTTAAACATATTCATTTTAATTCCTTTATAGCAGATTAATTCTATTCTTAAAGCATGTATCATATCCTTACACTGTAACATTGTACAATAGGTGTTATAGGAACATGAGTATGCAAACTGCGTAGTTAGATTTGTATCTGAGCATGATTATTATCTCAAATGTGGGAAAACTCATAAAAGTTCCTAGCTAAGCTGTTCTTCATTTATTTTGGTTTTCGATCAGCTGTACATTCTGTTCTTTGACCCATTTTTTGTATGTAAATGTGGTATGTTTTGTACTTGGTTAATTAAAATATTTTTTCTTAAGAGAGGAAACATGGGAGTAAGATTGCTCATACGTTTTAGCTAGAAAATTTTCCTCTTTGTGAATTTCTGAAACTAGTTTCCCTTTGTTGCTAGAGGCCAAAATTCACCATTATGCACCTTCAACTGCTAACCCCCCCCCCCTGTCCAACAAGAGTAACTTAGTGGCAAATTAGGGCACTTTTACTGGATGGGGGTGGCAGTTGCTGGGATTCGTAAGAAACGGAAGTCAAGCTCCCAGTAGCAAAGTCAAAATAGCTTTGTGAGGCAAAAAGAGGTTTAGTATGGTTGATATGGGTGCTTAAAGAAAACCTCTTACACACCCACCACCCTCCCAGCAGACAGAAAACAGTGTTGTTTGCAGCTCTGCATGCTTATATTTCTATGGAGAAAAAAAGGCTTTTAACTATATTTCACTTCCTGGTCTCTAGATGCACCGGTGATGTAGCCAGGGCCTTACAGATGCATCCTGGGAAGGCTACATCACCCTGTGCTTTCCTGGGAAATCTCATGTATACACTCAGAGATTTTGCAAAATATCTGGCAAAGACTCATTTACTTCTCTTTATTAGACTGATGTCACATAGGGAAGGGGGAAGGGTTACAACTCCAGGAGGTAAGGGTAGGTTGAATCCTCTGCGATTTCTTAAACTGTCTGCTGGGAGGAGAGTGCTGGAGAGAAGAAAAGTAAGAAAATTCTCATTAAAGAAGCCTACAAGGAAGAGTACATATGTTCTGTCTTTTCATGACCCTTTGAATAGAGGCTTTACTTGTTTTGTGATAAAAGCGTTAGAGGATCTTCAGGCTGCATGAAAAATGATTAAAGCGCTTTTATCATGAAAAATGTAACTTTTACCTACAGGTGAGCCTATAATAAGGCTTGCCTGTAGGTAAAATGAATAGGAGATATTCCCACTGCAAGCAGCCGCTGATGTCACAGCGAAGGCTCCTGCATGCGCGGGAGTGACGTTGCGCGGCTTCGGCCGCTTACATAGCTGCGAACCCGGGAGGATCCACCAAGGGAAATTGGAAGCTCCCTCTTTGGGGACCGGACGGACCTGTCTGAGCTTCATTCTGAGGTAAGTATTTCATAATGAGTTAGTATGCGATATATACTAGCTCATTATGCCTTTGCCTTGCAGGTGGGTTTTTTTTTTTGTAAGGGGATACAACCGCTTTAAAAGTCAGCAGCTACAAATGCTGTAGCTGCTGACTTTTAATAAAAGAACACTTACCTGTCCAAGGATCCAGTGCCGTCCTCACCCAGGCCATTTTGTCTGGTCTTCGAGTCCCTGGCACCAGCATGTTTACTAAGGGAAACTGGCTATGACTCCTTGTGGCTTCACAGCTGGATTCCCACTGCGCATGCATGAGCTACACTGTGATTCTTGATTGGTCCCACAGCCTTCTGAGATCTGTGATTTATTCCAGAAGGCTGCGGGTACCAGTTGAAACCAGGTACCCCCCCCCCGCGAAAAGATAAATGTAGCCAAAAGTGGGAGGGGGGGGTGGAAAAGCATAACTTCACCTTTTGGGTGAAGTCCCACTTTAACCTCCCTGGCGGTATGATTACTTCAGATTTTTGGTGCTGAAAGCGGTACCATTATTTTGCATGGAAATTTGGCGTTTTAGATTTTAGGCCTGTAATTCTTAGGAATAACTCACTTAAATCTGTCCAAACAACAGTCTAGTAGACATCTTGGGTAAAAAAAAACTATAAATAATAACAAATAATAATATAATTATAATACTTTTTATTCAATACATTTTAGTAAATAATATACTCAAAAACACTGACATTTTTTTTGGGTCAAACAAGCATGCAATATTAGTAGTCATATTGCTTCAGTAAATGTCCCGGGTATGGAAAATTTTAAAACGTGGTACAGCACAAAGTCCAAGGTCACAATCGGGACAATAGTAGCGGGTTTCTTTTCGCATTTTCCTTCCAGTGTTGTCACGCTTAGAGCAGCACACCACACACATCCTTGTGGGTGCAGCCTTCTTTTCCGTTGGTGGAATGTGGTCCATAAAATGCCGACCAGTCAAGCGTTCTGGGTTCACAACGCCAGCAGCACGACGTCCAGATCTATTTACGGTCGTTGGTGTTTGGTGCTTGAGAAATATAAGTTCCGCAACTTTCCAAACAAAGTCCGCATGAACAACCGGCTTGTCACTCTTTTTTTTTTTTAGGAGAATGAATGCGTTCCACAAACACTGTTCAAGAAGATGCCAGAATATTTTTTGTAATATTTTTTTTGTTGTTTTCTCATCGCTGGATAGAATGTCATGGCCTGGTCAGATCTATCCACACCTCCCATTGTATTGTTGTAATCCATGACAACTTGTGGTTTCATTACATCTTTACCACCTTTTGTGTGCACCTTGACAGTAGTGGTGTTATGAATGGTACTCATAAGGCACACATCTTTTTTGTCGCGCTATCTCAGTGCCATCATTTTGCCTTTTTGCCAGGCAACTATTTCTCCTGCCTTGAGCTTTTTATTGCCAAAGGTTGGCGGCATGTCACGCCGGTTAGCCCAAACTGTTCCATAACCATCCGTCTTGTTGTGCACAAGGAACTCGTAAAGTTCTGGAGAAGTATACAAATTGTCTGTGGTTACACAGTAGCCCTGATTCAGCAATGGCTCAATCAAAGTAAGAACCGAAGCGGTAGCCATTCCATAATTGCTGAATCGTTCATTGAATTTGGTTCCTTTCCCGGTGTATAGGACCGAATTCCATATATAACCAGAGCTGGATTCACATAACATGAATGATTTGATGCCAAATCGTGCTCTCTTAGACGCCATATACTGGATCCAGCTGAGTCTTTCTTTGTAGGCCATCAGACTTTCGTCAATACTAATGTCTCTGTCGGGTACATAGGTCTGCTGGAAATTTTTCAGAATAATTTGATAAACCTCCCAAATCTTTTTGAGTTTTGGAGCTGGATGAGAAGTCTCATCAAATTATTTGTAAAGTGCAAATACTTCATTATAAGAGAAAATTTGTACTCTGACATTACCGTGCCAAAAAAAGGAGTGGCCAGTAATTTGTTGGTTGTCCAGTACCACTTCTGCAGGGGTTTCCCCACCACTCCCTGCAGAATGATTAGGCCAAGAAACTTCCAGATGTCCTCTTTTGTCACGGGTTCCCACTTTCTGCTCCTTGAAAACCTCTGACGCATAGCAGCTTGTTGCTCCTGGTACCGATTCGTCTCCATAACAATTTTTTCAATAACCTCATCGGTCAAAAAGAGTTGGAGGTATGCTATGGGGTTTTCATCCTCAACATCCACTTTGATGCCTGGTGCTCCAGTGAAGGGAAATCTTGGGGGCGGTACGTGCTCTGTACTACAGTCAATCGAGCACCAAGTCCGCAATTCGCTGGGCACAGTCGCAGGATCATCGCTGAAATCGCTTTCTGTGTCTGATGACGAACTTCCCCACGAATCGCTATCAGTCAATTCTGCAAGCGATTCTGTATCGCTGTCGCTGTTTTCCAGCAGGTCATATACCGCTTTTGAGGTGGAGGCGCGCTTTTTTGATGCCATGGTCGTTCTGCAGTTTGCTGACACAAAGTACAGTAAAACTGTAGGCAAGGGCACTGGAGAAAGCACTGGGGGGCAAAGCAAGGTCAATTTATTTTATTTAGTAATGTAATCCAATAGGATTACAATGTATCAGTGTGTTTGTGTTTTATACATTTTGAATTTGCCGCCGGTTCCGCCTCCCTGCGTCGCATCGCTCGCAGGGAACGGAAGCCAGGGCACAGAGCATCAGGAGGAAGATCCGGCCGCCGTACACTGCGGGAATGCATCGCGGGATCCCAGGGACAAGGTAAGCAATCTCTTACAGCATCCAGCGATGCAATCCCGAGTGTGGCTCGGGGTTACCGCTAATGGTACTGAAATTCTACCCCGAGCCACACTCGGGAATACCGCCAGGGAGGTTAAGGGCTGGTTTTCACAAGATGCATGCAGTCCAGTGCGTTTTTAAACTGTATCAAAATGCATGCACAATATTTTCCTTGTGTTCCAATGGCTCTAGTTTACACCAGTGCAGTGTGTTCTAGTGCAGTCAACAAAAGTAGAACATGCTGCATTTTTTCTGCATGGAACGCATCTGGAATGTGACAAAATGTATCAAAAACGCACCAGAACACACATGTCCTGAAAAGGCACCTGATTGCATAAAAAATGTGCATGTAGAAACACATCCAGAAGACAGAAATTATGGTGCAAACCAGCCCTAAGAAGGAATTTTGAACATTCAAAATATAAACAATAGATGTTCCAGTACTTCATACATCACACATAAGTATATAGGCCTCATACACAGGGACGTTTCTTAAAAAATAAACAAAACGTCGGGCCCAACGTCAAGGAAAAAAAAAATTGGCATTTTTCGGCGTTATGCATTGGCATTAGTGAGCGTCAATAGGCGTTTTTTTAAAAAATATCATCCATCTGCTATTTTTCAACCTAAAAACGTCGGCATCAAAAAACGCCGGTTAACGCTGGTACAGTATTAGTTGGCGTTAGTAAGTGTTAGTTGGCGTTTTGCGCCGTCAGCGTCAACGACAAAACGTTACAGCCTCAGCACTGGCCTTGGGTTCTAGTTTCAGCTCTCTAACACCGACGCCATCTACAGCTCAAAAACTTTGGTGTTTTTATGGGGCCATTGACTAAAATGGAGAGCTGCAAAAAACCGCCAGAAAACGCTGGCGTCAAAAAACGTCCGTGTGTATGAGGCCTATTTAAAGGTCTTCAAATGTGTGAACCGAGGAGGGCCACTCCTTATGCCAGTGAGAAGTAACATGTGTCTCTGGTATAATATAACAGCTCTTTAAATGTTTCTTGTTTTCACCACCTGTTGGTCACTAATGGTACTGTAACAGCTGCTTTCTTTTTATATACATCTGCCAAGTCTCCAGTAGCATGTATATTGTACTAATAGAGATTTGCTAATGACTATTGTTGTGAGCTATATACAGATCTATTCTTGTATAAAAGGCAGCAGTTAAGTGGCATTAAACCTAAAAACAAAATTGTAATATATTGCAGCTTATCAATTCTTAGATGTGATGGCTGCATTTGTTTTCTTTTTTAGGCTCTTTATTTTGGCATGCTGATCCTGCCAGTATATCTGTTACTTTCCAATATCAAACCATTGCACTAGGGATTGACCGATTATCGGAGTGGCTGATTATTGGGGGCCCATATTCACAATTTTCAAATAATTGGTATTGGTCAGAAACATACTGATATTGGTCAGACCCCCCCCCCCTCCCCCGTGCCCGTGTGGTGCTCGCTGCAGTCTCTGTCATTCTCTGTCAGCGGTGCGGTGGGCAGCAGAGAGATGACATCATCTCTCACTGCAGCCACGGGCGACCAGAGAGATAGCTACGTCATCTCTCACCACCCACATGTGGAAGATTACCCACACGGACGCCGCTTGTGAGAGGCTGCCAGAAGTAGTGTAAGTAGTGAAAAGCCAAATATGGGTGGTAGGTGAGAGTGGCAAGTGATATGCTGCATCTGGGTGTCAGGTGATGGTGACAAGCTGCATATGGGTGTCAGGTGACAGTGGCAAGTGACATGCTGCATCTGGGTGGCAAGTGACAGTGGCAAGTGACATACTACATCTGGTGGCAGGAGACGGTGGCAAGTGACATGCTGCATCTGGGTGGCAAGTAACATACTGCATCTGGTAGCAGGAGACGGTGGCAAGTGACATGCTGCATCTGGGTGGCAGGAGACAGTGGCAATTGACATACTGCATCTGGTGGCAGGAGACTGTGGCAAGTGACATGCTGCATCTGGGTGGCAGGTGACAGTGGCAAGTGACATGCTGCATCTGGTGGCAGGAGACAGTTACAAGTGACATGCTGCATCTGGGTGGCAAGTGACATGCTGCATCTGGTGGTAGGAAACGGTGACAAGTGACAAGCTGCATCTGGGTGTCAGGTGATAGTGGCAAATGACATGCTGCATCTGGTGGCAGGAGACAGTAACAAGTGACATGCTGCATCTGGGTGGCAAGGGACATGCTGGATCTGGTGCCAGGAGACGATGGCAAGTGACATGTTGCATCTGGGTGGCAAGTGACATGCTGCATCTGGTGGCCGGAGACTGAGGCAAGTGGCATGCTGCATCTGGGTGGCAGGTGACAAGTGATGGTGATGTACAGAATATCGGCGCCTGTTTATGTGCCTGAAAGGCGGCCGAAAATCGGATTCGGCCCTGAAAAAACAATATTGAGTGACCCCTACATTTCACACTGACCAAGGTGTTTACAATGATCAGCTTTTCTTCATTTATGTAATATCTTTATCTCAAAAAGAAAAAGGACTGTTGCTGTTACTGCTTAAAAAGTGTTAATTGAAGTTCAGATTTAATTTGTTAGTCATGTTCATCTAAGGCCACCTTCACACAGTGATTACCTGCATACACTGGATTCCAACAGAAAGAATCAGTGGGTGTATGCAAACAGTGGCGGACGCTCAGTCTGTACAAAGTAATACAAAAAATAAACAGTCAGCGCTATAAAAATAATAGAACCTCCATCTGCTCGCAATAAGAATCAATACATGAATAATGGACAAATGTGCCGCTCCAGGTGAGATGAACCAGCTTAATGGACTCCACACATCGGTGCCCGCCCCAGCTCGCCCCCGCAATGCATACAATCCAAAGAGAAATGTCTGCACAACACAGCAAGTCCTTGCACCGTTTATTTTGAAATCTACATAAATAAAAAAACACAACCAGGACACAAAAAAGCTGCGGCTAGTTGACGCTTTTCACACAAACTTTGTGCTTAATATTAACACAGGGAGACCCGACTAACAGTCCTTAAAAGAGAAGTATAAGATTTTTTTCCTTTTTTTCACAATCCTACTTACCTAGGTGAATGCAGCATTGATCCCCCGCTGACTCTAACACAGAACAGAGTGATCAAACACAGCTGATCGCTCGGTTCTCACAGCTCCCTGAGCAGAGAGCTGGTGACTGTCAGTCACCAGCTCTCTGCTCTGCTTCCTCCTCGCTCACTGGAGTGCTGAGCTGTGGAGGGGATGGGGGAGCGGCAGCTGAGGCTCTCAGTGGCTCGCTGAGAGGCTGTGTGTCAGGTGCCGGTCAAAGCATATGGGTGGATTCAGACTTCATTGTCACGATCTTGCCCAATCCTGGACTGGCTCTGTGATGTCAGCCAACAGTGGGCTTCAGCCCGCTGTCTGCTGAAAATGAGTCACAGGAGTGCAGAACTAATAATGAATAGCAGCGTGGCAAGTGGCATCCTCATCTGGTGGCAGACAGCGTGGCAAGTGGCATCCTCATCTGGTGTCAGGCAGCGGGGCAAGTGGTATCCTCATCTGGTGACAGGCAGCGTGGCAAGTGGCATCCTTATCTGGTGGCAGGCAGCGTCGCAAGTGACAATCCGCATCTGGCAGGCAGCGTGGCAAGTGGCATCCTCATCTGGAGGCAGGCAGCGGGGCAAGTGGCATCCTCATCTGGTGGCAGGCAGCGTGGCAAGTGGCATCCTCATCTGGTGGCAGGCAGCGGGGCAAGTGGTATCCTCATCTGTTGGCAGGCAGCGGGGCAAGTCGCATCCTCATCTGGTGGCAGGCAGCGTGGCAATTGGCATCCTCCTCTCGCGACAGGCAGCGTCGCAAGTGAAATCTGCATTGGGTGTCAGGCAGCGGGGTGAGTGGCATCCTCATCTGGTGGCAGGCAGTGTGGCAAGTGGCATCCTCCTCTGGTGGCAGGCAGCGTCGCAAGTGACAATCCGCATCTGGTGGCAAGCAGCATGGCAAGTGGCATCCTCATCTGGTGGCAGGCAGCGTCGCAAGTGACAATCCACATCTGGTGGCAGGCAGCGTGGCAAGTGGCATCCTCATCTGGTGGCAGGCAGAGGGGCAAGTGGCATCCTCATCTGGTGGCAGGCAGCGTCGCAAGTGACAATCCACATCTGGTGGCAGGCAGTGTGGCAAGTGGCATCCTCATCTGGTGACAGGCAGCTTGGCAAGTGGCATCCTCATCTGGTGGCAGGCAGAGGGGCAAGTGACAATCCACATTTGGTGGCAGGCAGTGTGGCAAGTGGCATCCTCATCTGGTGACAGGCAGCTTGGCAAGTGGCATCCTCATCTGGTGGCAGGCATCGTCGCAAGTGACAATCCGCATCTGGTGGCAGGCGACATGGCAAGTGACACACTTGGGGTTCCCACTGATTCTGCATTATGGTGAGTTCAACTATTTCATTATATATTACAATGTAATAATAGAAATAATGCGGTTCAATCATCCTGACACCATATCAACCATGGTGCCGTGATGATTGAAGCTCCAACACCAGTCATTTCCTCTACTAATTGCCTGTGAAAAATCGCTTTCCAAACTAAAGGATTGTTAGTGGGGTCTCCCTGCGTTACGATTAAGCACAAACTTTGTGTGAAAGTGTTAACAAGCAGCAGTCTTTTTGTGCTCTGCCTGTGTTTTTTTGTTTATGTAGATCTCACAATAAATGTTGCAAGGACTCGCCATAGGGTGCAACCCAGTGGTGGCTGGTGCTCCATTTTTTTTGGGGGGGGTGGCAAACATATCCTAAACCCCCCCCCCCGCCGGATCCGCACTTACCCCATGTACGTTCGCTTCCCCACCTCCTCAGCAGAAGCAGTAGGAGAGCAGCCAGGTGGACAGAGCCAGGCCGTGGCACGCTCCTGACAGAAATCGCCATCTTTCTTCTCCCTGCTTCAACTCTGCCTCTGCACGTCACCGCCAGTGTTTTGGCAGAACCCCAGAGACTGCACACTCATTGGCTGCCGCCACCTCCTCTCCGCTCCAACCAACGCCGCACACATCACACAAGTGGGTGGGCTCTGCGCCCCGAGCCCACCCTTTTTTGAAGCCAATTAAAGCCTTCCCAGCCAGCAGAACACAATGATTACTGCTAGTGTCTATAGCCGCCAGCAGCATTCAAATGCAAAAAACCCGTCAGGGTTGATTGATGGACCGACTTCAGTACAACCTGTTTGCCCATACATGGATCAAATCTCAACCAGTCCCTGCTGAACCGCCTGAGATTTGATCCATCTATGGTTTGCTCAACTCTGCTGGTGCATCCTCTCCCTAGATTGACAGTGCTACTGTCCAAGTGTGGCTACATCACTCCTCCATCCAGATTGGTGCCACCCTTATACAGGAGGTGTGTTACTGGCCAGATCACCAGGTTAATTTAAAAGAAAAAAGGCCTAAATACAAATGAAATACACCCACCACATTTAAGATCACATAAAAGGTTCATTTTGTTTTTACATTTAAAAAAAAAACAAACATGCTATACTTACCTGCTCTGTGCAATAGCTTTGCACAAAGCAGCCCCAATCCTTTGCTACTCAAGTCCCCTACCGGTGTAGTGTCAATATAGCCAATTCATCAAGATCTCCAATTACGTCACTTCCTGTTACTGTAAAATGTACGTAATTGGAGATTTTGACGATTTGCAGTTTTGACACAACACTGGGAACCATAAACATGGTATTATGAGTGGATTTTATTAACAAAATGGCCACCTCTGCGACGGCGACAGCTTTGTTATGGTTTCCTGCTGTTGTGTCAAAACACCAAAGTCTTCATGTACCGGAGTGTTTACGGTTCCTGGTGTTGTGTTAAGACTGCAAGTCGTCAAAATATTCAATTATGGGCGGTTTACAGTAACTGGTAGTGGCGTAATTGGAGCTTTTGATGAATTGGCTATAGTGACAGAACACCGACACTCCTAGCTTCTCCCCCTTGACCAGTGCCCTCATAGCAAGCTGCTTGCTATGGGGGCACTGGTGCGTGCTCACTCCCGAGCCCTGCTCTATGAGTCCATAAGACACAAAGAACCAGAGCTTGGCCCTGCCCCCTGCTCTCTCCACATTGGCTCACTGGCAGTGATGGCTCCCACTGCTGTGTCTCAGCCAATAAGGAGAGCAAGACCTGGGACAGCTGAGGCTCCTGTGCACATTGCTGGATCGAGAGGAAGCTCAGGAACAACACACAGAAGGTTTTTTTTCACCTTTCATGCATGGTAAAAAACCTTTAGCCTTCAAAACCACTTTAAGGATTGAAAAGCTGCAAAATGTTACATTTTTGTGTTCAATATCACTTTAATGTGCATTTGAAGGGCCATATGTCTGTTGCCTGCATGACACAAGAGTAGTAGGTAGTAGTAGCCTTAGTACTGCATGTATCTATTGTCAGGATGAAGTGATGCATTATTTATTTCTAGATCTGTTTCCTCATCAGAACTTGATCCGTATAATCATAGTGTGCAGTACTGTGTCCTCCTACCTTTCTCTGTGACATTCCATGTCCTGCTCCCACACTGTCTCAGCAGAATGTGCTGGCACAGCCTGTTCCCTCTGCGAAAAACCGACACACATGCAGACGTGAAATCCTCATTATGCCCTTTTTTAGCTCTACCTGTTAGATGATCCATTTACATTCTACAATATCACGAAAGGTTGGACAAATACAAGGAGCCTCATAGCCAGTGTGCTCAATTGCTTTAGGTGCCGTGAACCTTTTCTTACTGTTAGTGGATGCACCGTGCTATAAAATGCCTTAATTCTATTTCATTGGATTCAGTGGCTTCTGAATTCTTTATTCATTTATCCATCCCTAATATTGTGCTATCACAGCCTAGGACCTGACCAGTCAGAGCTACTGGGTGCAATATGCCATTCACATTTCATACCAACACACAGTATTGCAAAGAGCATCTGAGCTCCAGGAAGCACTCCTTAGCTGATGGGTTACAACACTACGCTGTTCAGCCAAGAATGTTCTCCCTGATGGGAGGATGTCAAGCAGGAGGGTGCTGACAGGACTACTGACAAAGTGAAATTGGCACAGTGTATGGCCAGCTTAAATGTTACCCATAACAGTAAAATCAGTGTGTATAGGCAGTAGAGCATGCTTATTATACTCACTGTGGAACTTAAGGGGTTAATCCTCTGCATTGTGTTAAAAGGTTGTCTTTTCTGATCCTCCCCTTCTTCCATTTGTCCCCAATCCATCGCCTGATAATACAGAGCCTTGGGGGCACTCTGCACATGCTCAGTTTGGTGTGTATTGCTAGAGATTTTTTTTTTCTTGGGTGGGTGCATGTGATCTACACAGGGCCAATCAGCACTGTCCAGACAGAAGGTCAGGGGTCATGCAGCCTCATAGGACAGTCAGGGTGGAATGAAAACTCCTCCTACAAGCTTTAACCAGACACTCAGAAGTCACGAGATTGCTATATACTGCTGATGAGAAAAGGTAATTGGCAGTTTATATTTATTAAAATTATTGAATTTCCATGTTCCGTGTACTGTGGGAGACCAGATATAGTGAATGCAGGGTCCTGGGTTTAGTAACACCTTAAAAGAGAAGGGTGGGAAGGGGTTGGTAAAAAAGCAGGAGGATGGGGAGGAGGCAGGTAAGAGACTTGGTTTTTAATTGTTGACACATTTTGGAACATGTTACTTATGTTGCTAGTATGGCTACAAATTAAAGCGGAGTTCCACACTTTTGTTTATTAAAAGTCAGCAGCTACAAAAAGTGTAGCTGCTGACTTTTAATAAACAGTAACTTACCTGTCTCCCGGTCCGGCGACGGCTGCTCCCGAAGCCTCGCTCGTCTCCCCCCTCCTCCCTGTGGCGCCGCATTCCTAGTGTGGGCACCCGGCCCGGCTTCACGGCCGGGCACCCACTGCGCATGCGCGAGTTGCGCTGCGCATTCCTAGTGGCCAGGCAATCTGGGACCTGTGACGTGTCCCGGAAGATTGCCAGGAGGGAGGAGCCGCCTAGGAGGAGAGGAGGAGTCGCCTAGGCGGCCCAGAGGCGGAAGGTGGAAGAGGGACAGGAAGTCTGGGGACGCACTCCCCCCCCCCCCCCCAAAAAAAATTACATGCCAAATGTGGCATGTAATGGGGTGAGGAGTGCTTAAAGAGGAAGTTCCATTTTTGGGTGGAACTCCCGCTTTAAATACAAAAGGATTTATTTATAAAGCAAACCTTAAGCATATACCTAATATAATAGGATTTTAAATGTTTATGTGAATATTGTGCTTCATTGTTTCAGCATAAAAAAAAACATTTAGAAGTCTTCAGTATAGATCAGGAACATTCTTGAAAACCTATAGGATCAAGCTTGCATAAGGAATATGTGTTGTACCTTGTAATAGAACATTGACTAACACTGCCATCTTGTGGAGGAAGCATGTCATTCCGCCAAATTATTTTCTTCATCCACTGAAGGACACAGCAATTCTTTTACCTTTGGGTTATGCTGTCATCTACAAGAGGATTGGACACAAACAAAAAAAACTGTAGTCCAATTTAGGATAACTTCTCCTACTAGCAGCATGCTTACATTTTTTTGGAAGAATCCTGGAGGATGGACTTTTCTTTAGTTCTGCTGTGATAAGACTGAAGTAGTACTTTTTATTCTTTGATTATTTTTTCATTTGATATTCTTCTTGTCCCTTCATTTGTAACTATCTGGTGTGGTCGTGTGAGGAACCATGAATCAGACAGTGACTGAAAATGCAGTAAAATCACAACTTTTAATATATGGTAAAAATGGTACAAATAGTAAACGTAGTCAAACATAGCCAGGGTTCAGTAGCCAAAATGTATAGTCAGAACAAGCCAGTAAATCAGGAAGCCAGAGATTAACGCAGTTGGAGGCAGCAGACAGGATCAGGAACCAGAAAGGACGTCAGCCAGGCAAGTCTTCAACAGGAACACAGCAGAGAGTCTACAGGTATGTTTTACTAAGGCAAAGGCATGGAAGGAATGAATCAGGTAGTTTAAATATCCAGAAGGGGCTGGCTGTAGGCTGGACCGATGAGCAGGAATGGATCGCCTGGTGAGCCACTGTGGAACGATGAGTGCTGGCATTTAACCGACAGCTGTGCACTGAGAAGGGAGGCCTGAGAGCCCAGCCCTGACAGGTCGTTATCAATCTGGCATATAGGGTATAATGTCAGACTCTGCTGAGCTGGACTTGGCAGAGATAGCCAGTAAGGGACTTATGGGCATTGGGTTTTCCATGGAGCACTTTCCAGACTCTCAGGTAAAGGTTAGCTGCAGAATACTTACCAAGTCCAGAGCCACTGGCATTGCTTCAGTGATTGTCCTGTCTGTGAAGACTCACCTAGTAAACAGACCTATCAGGCCAAGCACCAGGAGCTACCTCAATTAAATTGGTTGTTGGACACCATTATTCCCCATTCCTGCTCCACACTTTTTTCCACCATGAAACATTGAGGAAGCATTTTCCCACTGCTTCTCCTGATTGCAAAGTGCCACATGGAACTTCACTCTTTGATCTGTGCCTGCTGCCTACCTACAGTGACTTTGGTCACTTTTTGCCACCCAACCCTCACCTGCTAGCAGCTGTCTATCCTGAGCCTATGTATTGCCTTGCCTTGCCTATATCAGCAACAGCATCCTGCAGGCATGATGCCCTCTGCCACTAAGGTCTATCCTGTCATTAGATTCCTCTTTTGCTGTGTCTCTTGCTTTATAGCCTAAATCACCCAGTTTGTTGCTGATCGCAGGGCCACAAGGGGGCTCCCCATCTTCTCCTCCTGCAGATTTTATATCTGATCCAGTCCTTGACTTATGACCTTGCCCCTCAGGAGTCTAAGGCTACTGGTATTACTTAGTGTTCTAGTTCTTTTTTTTATCAATTGTTATCTGTGCAAAGAATAATCATACAGTATATGAGTGAGGTTTCTTTTTTTTACTATTATTTTTGTTTACACTCCAAAATTTCAAATATGCTCTCTAACATTATCTTTTTATCTGCAATCCATTATAAAGCTGGGACTATTTCTTTAGATGAAATATATGTTTTGTTCTATTTAAAAGGGTCGTTCAGCAGCGCCAAACGTGAAACCAGAGTCAGGAGGCAGATCTGCGTTACTGTCTGACATTCACAAAGGGGCACGGTTAAGAAAAGTTGAAGTCAACGATCGAAGTGCTCCAGTGATTGATGGTAAGAGCGGCTCCATTTTACTAAATGTGTATTTTATTTTATTTTTTAGCCACTGGTGTATACTGGTATCTGTTATACTGTATCAATGCTCCCAATTTATTAATTGGCAACAATACACTGAAGGTTTAACTTGATAATCTGGTTTACTTTTAGGACATATTTTACAGATGGCCTACTTCGATATCAAATGTTATTGCATTTTTTTATGAAGACTTAAATGCAACCTCTGACGCTGATGTAAAATTGAATGGAAGATTATGGGCAACATAAGAGCAGTCAGGAAGTGTGGTGGATGCCCCTCTAATGAGAGAGTATTAAATTGTCTTGAATATACTGTATTATAGTGTTATGTTTATGTGGCACATTTGGTAGACTTGGCCATATGACATCAAATAACTGCCACTTTCAAACCTGAGAACTGTTACTGCCAGACCTGACCACAATATAGCTATAGTTTTTAAAATGAACCTTTTCGGTAATTTTACAAGTCTGGATTAATAAACTCCTGGCCTCACAATATACAGTAACAGTATTCTTTTAAAAACTCTGTTAAAAAACGGACAAGTGACTTTGTCTGTCATTCGCCTTCTGCGGGCAGTGGAAAACATTTCCTCAGTCTCCTTTGCTGCAGTGATCGGACTGAAACATTGTAACTTTGATACAGATTAGCCCCCTGATGTAGTTCTTTACCTTGTGACATGCTTCGGACACAGCCAAGATATGCACAGGCAGCAGGATTTATAGGATTGTGCCATCCCTGAGTCAGCATCTAACTCTATGAAGTTAATATTGACCCTGGGTAGTGCCTGAACAAAGATGGAGCGACCATTCTGGAAAGAAAAGCGAATAAAGGCATTATCAGGAGGAGTAAACCCATACCTTCCAAGAGGCCCAAATTGTCTTGTCGGGCTGTCTTCCATTTTGACCCTGCTCCTGCTGTACCGTGTACATGGGGCAAATCCTGCATAGGCTTTCCCCTGTACACTGTGCACACAGCCCAAGTCATTTGTATGCAAATTGCTGCTAGATTGGAATGAGCCAGTGTATGAATGGGCTGATTGTGGGATATTGCATATGGATGAGCTTTACTGGCACATTTATATGTAAATTCCCCTGCTGCCCATTCATAGTTACATAGGTAATCTTGGTGAGAAAAGATACAAGTCCACCCAGTTCAATGCCAAAAAGAATACAGGCCTTTTTTAAACAATCTACTGAGCTAGCCAAAAGCAGCTCTTAAGGGAGTCTATTCCACATTTTCATAGCTCTTACTGTGAAGAAGCCTTACTGTGAAGGGAAGCTCCTCCTCAGCTCCTCCTTTGTACTGTGAGGGGAGGGGAGATTCTGTACTATAAGGGGGGTTTTGTACTACTGGAGGGGGATTCTGTGCTGGCCCATTTAAAAATGTTCCCTCTTTATTAAGTTCAAATGTTGAGAGGTATGTAAACCTTTAAACTTACAGTATCTCATAAAAGTGAGTACACCCCTCACATTTTTGTAAATATTTTAATATATCTTTTCATGTGAAAACACTGAAGAAATGACACTTTGCTACAATGTAAAGTAGTGAGTGTACAGCTTGTAGAACAGTGTAAATTTGATGTCCCCTCAAAATAACACACAGCCATTAAACGGCTGGCAACAAAATGAGTACACTCCTAAGAGAAAATGTCTAAATTGCGCCCAAAGTGTCAATATTTTTTTGTGGCTTTTACTGTATTTTCCAGCACTGCCTTAACCCTCTTGGGCATGGAATTCACCAGAGCTTCACAGGTTGTCACTGGAGTCCTCTTCCACTCCTCCATGACGACATCACGGAGCTGGTGGATGTTAGAGACCTTGCGCTCCTCCTGTTTGAGGATGCCCCACAGATGCTCAATATGGTTTAGGTCTGTAGACATGCTAGGCTAGTCCATCACCTTTACCCTCAGCTTCTTTAGCAAGGCAGTGGTTGTTTTGGAGCTCAAGAAAATGCACATTAACGTCCCAGAGTGTCCTAGCCAGTCTCCAGACCCTAATCCCATAAAAAATATGTGGCGGGAGCTGAAGGTTCCAGTTACCAAATGTCAGCCTCGAACCCTTAATGGCTTTGAGTGGATCTGCAAAGAGGAGTGCGAGAAAATCGCTCCTGAGATGTGTGCAAACCTGGTGGCCAACTACAAGAAACATCTGACCTCTGTGATTGCCAACCAGGGGAGGGCTGGCAAGTCCAGTCCAGTGGCCCATTGAACCACCGAATCAGCTCACCATCCATGCCCACCTGGTTTTATAATGGATATTGATGTTATGAAGCAAGACAAATATGATACAATGTGGTAACATAATTTAATGTTAATAGCAACAAAGGAGGTTTAACAAAAATAATGCATCAATGCAGCCTCATCAGTGCCCACCAATGCAGCCTCACCAGTGGCCATCAGTGCAGCCTCACCAGTGCCCATCAGTGCAGCCTCATCAGTGCCCATCAATGCAGCCGCCCCAGTGCTCATCAAATGTAATCTGATCAGTGCCCATCAATGCAGCCTCGCCAGTGCCCATCAATGCAGCCTCGCCAGTGCCCATCAGCACAGCCTGATCAGTGCCAATCAGTGCAGCCTGATCAGTGCCCATCAATGCAGCCCGATCAGTGCCCATCAATGCAGCCTCGCCAGTGCCCATCAGCACAGCCTTATCAGTGCCTCCTGATCAGTGCCCATTAATGCAGCCTCACCAGTGCCCATCCAAAGTAGCCTGCGATGCAGTGAGAGGAGAGCCGCCGGATTACAGAGCGGGGATCTCCTGCTTACCTGGCGTGGCTGCTGTCATATGAAGTCCCGCCTCCTGGACCCACTCCTATGATAGACATCACCAGTGTGCTGTCTATTATAGAAGCTGGTTCAGGAGGTAGGACTTTGTAAGTGGGAGATCCGCGCTCTGTGTAATCCGGAGATACCCCCGAGGCAGCCCAATGGGCCTAGCGGGATCCATGGTGAGGCCGGCCATGGACGCCCCACCCCCCTTTCCCTGCAGTTAGTTGGTGGCTGCGTTCTTGGCCCCTACTTCCTTCCTCTGCAAGAAGAAAAAATTGTGAGCGGGCAGCGGCCGTCTGCCATTTTGAATGTAAGTGAGGGTGGCCTGGGGAGGCAATTGCCACCCTGCCCCCTGGCCTCTCCTGTTGCCAACAAGGGTTTTGCCACCAAGTACTAAGTCATGTTTTGCAAAGGGGTCAAATACTTATTTCACTCATTAAAATGCAAATCAATTTATAACTTTTTAAATGCGTTTTTCTGTATTTATTAGTCGTTATTCTGTCTCTCACTCTTAAAATAAACCTACCATTAAAATTATAGACTGATCATTTCTTTGTCAGTGGGCACACACACAAAATCAGCAGGGGATCAAATACTTTTTTCCCTCACTGTAAGTGCACTTTCATTTGCTGATAACATCATGTTGATGTGGTCTTGAGCTTGCTAAATAAGACACCAAGACAGAGCTTGCTGTATGGTTTTTAATGTTTAAAATTAAAATCCATAAATGAATATGCTGGTATTAAAGTGTTACTAAACCCTGGACCCTGCATTCACTATATCTGGTCTCCCACAGCACACAGAACATGGAAATGCAATTATTTTAGTAAATATAAACTGCTAAATACCTTTTCTCATCAGCAGTATATAGCAGTCTTCTGACTTCTATCAGTGTCCGGCTGAGCACTGGTTAAAGCTTATAGGGGTTTTAATTTTTCACTGACTGTCCTATGAGGCTGCATAACACCTGACCCTCTCACTGATCCTCCCACTGGTCCTATTCTGATCACATGCACCCTCCCCAAAAAAACTCTCTAGCAATACACACCAAACTGAGCATGTGCAGAGTGCCCCCAAGGCTCTGTACTATCAGCAGATGGATTGGGAACTGTGGAAGAAGGTAAGAATCAGAGAAGACAGGATCATACAGCTTTTTTACACAGTGCAGACGATTAACCCCTTAGGTTTCACACGCTTTACTGCATATACAGACTTATTTTTACTGTTGTAGGTTTAGTAACACTTTAACCCCTTCCTTACCGGGCACTTAAACCCCCCTCCTGCCCAGACCAATTTTTGGCTTTCAGCGCTGTCGCATTTTGAATGACAATTGCGCGGTCGTGCAAAGTTGTACCCAAATAAAATTTGCGTCCTTTTTTCCCACAAATAGAGCTTTCTTTTGGTGGTATTTGATCCCGTCTGCGTCATTTCTGATCGCCGCTATAAACAAAAAATGAGCGACAATTTTGCAAAAAAGAACAATATTTTTTGCTAAAGTACAAATCCATTAAAAAAATTATTCATCAGTTTTGGCCGACATATATTCTTCTACATATTTTTGGTAAAAAAAAAAATCGCAATCGGTGTATATTGATTGGTTTGCGCAAAAGTTATCGCGTCTACAAACTGGGAATTGATTTCTGGCGTTTTTATTTTATTTTTTTTTTTTACTAGTAATGGCGGCGATCTGCGATTTTTATTGGGACTGCGATATTGGGGCGGACATGTTGGACATTTTTTACACATTTTTGGGACCAATGACATTTATTCAGCGATCAGAAATTTAAATGTCCACTGATTACTGTATAAATGTCATTGGCAGTGAAGGGGTTAACCTGCAGGGGGCAGTGAAGGGGTTAAATATGTTCCCTGGCTGTGTTCTAACTGTGGGGGGGGGGGGGGGCTGGCCGGGACATAACAGATCTAACTGATCCCAGTGACAGGGATCAGTAGATCTGCTTGTCCCCTGTCACAGAACGGGGAACATGGCGGTTCCCCGTTCTGAGGCTCCTAAAAGTGATCGGCGGGTCTCGGACGGGCACGCTCGCGCAGCGTGCGGCGCGCGCACCGCCGCTGCCGCCAGGGGGCGCGCTGGAGCATGCGCAGTGGAGAACGTCCATGGACGTCCTCCCGGCATTTCAGATCCGCGCTGGAGCCGTATTTTGGCAATAGCGCGGATCTGAAGTGGTTAATTTCACACTTATTTTTAACAGTAAACGGAGCTTAAATGCTGAAATATGTAAGTATGTAAATCCGTCCCACTGATGTTACATTTTAAAAGCAGTGGTGTTCCCTGACATTTCCTAAGCTGTCAGATCAGCAGGCTTGCCGCTGCTTTTAAAATTGAACATCAAAACAGTGTCCCATATTTCTATATACAGTATTTTAGTATGTAAGATCCGTTTACTGCTAAAAATAATTGTGTGATTAAAAACTCAGCTGGGTGTAAAAAGATGTCCGCTCTCCGCCTTCTCTCTGTATCCTTAGTGCGGACTAGTGCAAGATGGCGGCGATGGAACGTCACTTCCAGTTTCCATTTGTGTGGGGTTTCAAAAAATGACACTACACCGGGCAGGAGTTCAGCGTGCTCTGCGCACGTAAATAGAGGGGCTGCAACCATACAGCCTGTCTGCGTGCTTCAGCTGCTGCTGTTGTTTGACCTAACAACCACTGGAAGGTATGTGTAAGGAACTGCCCTCGAAGGAGGGTTTCTGGATACTTCGATTTGCCATAGATTTACTTTGATCTGTACCCTTGTATGTGATGCATGCCTTTGCTTCTATCTAGGGGCTAAACAAGAGACTGCATTGGAAGTCTGCTTAGTGTGGATCTAGGTCTGCACATTTACTGCATTTATACACAGCTGATTTTCTAAGGTGAGCACTAGTGTTGAGCGAACCCGGACTGTAACGTTCGGGTCCGTACCGAACTTTAGGGTGTCCGTGGCACGGACCCGGACCCGGACATTTCAAAAATCGTTCGGGTTGGATCTAGGTGTGATTCGTCTGAAGGTTACGTCAGAGAACAAATCGGGGATCTATCTTCGTTTCCGTACGTAGTGTATGTTCCCATGTCTAGTTTCATTTAGATACCGTTTAGCTTCATAGGTCTTTGGGAGGAAGCTCCCGTCAAGGAATGTGTATGGAAGGTCACCAACAATCCAGTTTGTTGTCGTCGTCGACTTCGTGCGTCTGTCCGACATACCAACGTCGGGGAGATAAATGCACGCGTCTCGTGCGACTTGAGGACGGGCCACATCACAGTAAAAAACTTTGGGGTGTGTTTACCTTTGACCTTCACTGCA
>BLSH010241806.1:174338-185982 GCA_018402905.1 Glandirana rugosa
CCGCCGTCGCCGCCGCGCGCGCGCGGCGTGCGACGCGTGGACATTTTTTACACATTTTTGGGACCAATGACATTTATACAGCGATCAGAAATTTAAATGTCCACTGATTACTGTGTAAATGTCATTGGCAGTGAAGGGGTTAACCTGCAGGGGCCAGTGAAGGGGTTAAGTTCCCTGGGTGTGTTCTAACTGTGGGGGGGGGGCAGGGCTGGCCGGGACATAACAGATCTAACTGATCCCAGTGACAGGGATCAGTAGATCTGCTTGTCCCCTGTCACAGAACGGGGAACCGCCGTGTTTACAACGGCGGTTCCCCGTTCTGAGGCTCCTAAAAGTGATCGGCGGGTCTCGGGCGGACATCGAGTCCACCCGACCCACGGGCACGCTCGCGCAGCGTGCGGCGCGCGCGCGCCGCCGCTGCCGCCAGGGGGCGCGCTGGAGCATGCGCAGTGGAGGACTTCCATGGACATCCTCCCGGCATTTCAGATCTGCGCTGGAGCCGCATTTTGGCAATAGCGTGGATCTGAAGTGGTTAAACATGTGTAGTCTGTAAATTTGTAAACCGTTTTTAATCTAGTTTTTAAATCTTTTGCATATGAAAAAATACCGTTGGTAAATGTAGAATAATCATTAAACTCATCCCTTGTGTTTTTGTGTAGGAGCAAAAAAAAATGCTGGTGCGGGAAATGGTAGGAGTGCAATGGCACCCCCTAGTGGTGGTCTTTTTGCTGGAGGATTCCCAGTGCTTAAATCTCCTGGTCAGAGAGATGCACCAGGTAAGAGATGGTGGATGTGGCCATTTTTTAAATACTTTCCAATTTCGGTTTTCTAGACATAGCATCTAAAAATGTATGTAAACATTAGTCACATACTCAAAGTGCAACTTCACATTTATTTATAAATTTCCAAGGATATGTACAGTATTTGCTGTTTTTGTGACACTCTTAGTCTGATTTTATGCCAGCTTAACGGAAGCTTTAAAAAGCTTGTAGATGTCCATATCTTGCTTACATATTATTTGTAGTATGAACAGTGGCGTAACTAGAACCTTCAGGGCCCCGATGCAAGAAACCATGAAGGGCCCCCCTGACCCCTGGATGGGACCTTTTGCTCTGAGTCTGATGGCGGAATGCCAGGGCCCGGTGGCAAGTAAATGGTTGCATATAAAGGAACCAATTTCTCCATTTCTCCCCTGCTTTTCCTCCTCTCCCTCCCACAGGCATTCAGCTGCTGCAGAAGGAAAATGGAGAGATTGGTTCCTCTATGCCCCCAGGTCAATTGGGCTGCACTGCAACCACTCCACAACTGTGGGCATTGCCCACAGTTGCAGCATTGTGATGATGCATTTGGGGGTTAAAACAGGCAGTCAGGAGGCAACATATTGCCTCTGTACCAGCTGTCAAATGCCTCTGAAAAGCGATCTGAGCATGGATCGCTTTTCAGAGGAACTGCATTTTCTTGCTGGTACTATGAAGAAGTGGTAAAAAAAATTCAGTTCTGATTGTACACGTATAGGATTAAAAATGAATACATACATGTACGCACATACACATATATAAATGCACACACACATATAAACACACACACATACATGATGCCCTCACACACATACATGCGCACACGCCCACACACATGCATACACACATATATGCTCACACACACACATGCGCAGACACATATATGCGCACACACACATCCTCACGCACATGCACACATATGCTCACACACACACATGTGTGACAAGCTCCCCACAGCGCCTATGTACAATTCGGCTGACAAACAGGGAGCTCGGTCTAGGCATACAGGGGGGCCGTACGGGCATGGGGCCCAGTCCCGAGGTCGACTGCTGCACCCCCTGTACCTCCGCCATGGAGTATGAACTATATGATCCATTACCTGAATGCTTTGTAATTCATTTATCTATCATTAACAGATTCATTGACATTAAACACAGTGGCGGCTGGTGTTTTTTTGTTTGGGGGGGCGGCAAACAACCACCCCCACTCACTGTCTGCTGGTCGGTCAACTGACACTAATCCCATCTAGACGATGGGGATCGGGTATTGGTGGACATCAAGGATCGGCGGGGATCAGGGCATCGGCGGACATCAGGCTGCGATGGGCATCGTGCAGCGGCTCCTGTGTCTTCTCCACCTCCTCGCTTCCGCCGTGCATCTCCTCCCCTCTTCCTAGGTGTCCAATAGGATTGCCTGTCCTTTCAGCCAATCATACCCGCTTCCTGATTGGCCGGGAGGTTGATCAGTGTGACAATAGTGAATATTCATTCGCTGTTGCAACACACCTGGGTGGGCTCCAGACGCAATGCTCTGCGCCCGGAGCCCACCCTATTTTGAAGCCTATTAGAGCCTCTGGCTCTAATCAGTGCTTCAAAAAAACACACCCCGCCATAGGAATTCATGCGCCTGGTGTCCTGAAAGGGGCCGGACGCATGGATAGGGAGGGTGGCGGCATGAGGGGGGGTGGTGCCCGTGCGCCCTCAATGGACGGGCTGCCCCTGATTAAATATATGTTCCCTGTATAAATTAACTACTAAAGACATTTAGAGATGTCATGAACAGAACTTAAAATGCTTGATTTTGTATTTATATAATTGTTTCCTTTCTGTTATCCATCCACTCTTTAAAACCTGCACTGTTGAATATTTTTGTATATTTTGAAACCTCACCTTCACTTTCATGGTACATTCTGTTTATTCAGTTCACTACAGATTGTCAGCGTAGATTGGGAATTGGAATTTATATGGAAATAATTAGAATTGCATCTATCTATTTTTAATGCAGGAAACAAAAATGCTCCACTGCTTCCAGGAGTAAAAGCAAATGTTCCAAAGCAACAGGATCAGTCTCCAAGTACTGCAAGACTTGATCTACCCAAGCCTCCACCTGCTTCTGCTCCAGCTACTATAGCAGCTAGACCTCCACCACCACGACCAACAATCCTTGGTCATTCTCCTCCAGCACCACCTCCAGTTCCACCTTCAAGCAACAAACCTCAGCTGGTGATGCCAACTTCCCAAGCACCCCCACATCCTAGTTCCCCATTCAGAGAAAAACCTGCAAAAGCCACAACAGAGTTTAGTGCCCCGCCACCTCCACCTCCACCACTATATACACATGACAAGTCAAGAACTCAAAGACCTAACTCCCAGTCTTTCCCACCTCCTCCGCCTCCTCCTCCTCTTCATCCTCCTCCTGCTCCACCAACGGGATATGCTGGAAGAAGAAGCCCATCCCCTTCACCACCTGATGTCAGAGATATTCCACCGCCTCCCCCACCAGCACGTCCACCTTCCTCACACATGAGGATAGAAGAGGACTCTTTTCCTACTCCACCTGATCCTAGTGATCTCCCACCACCTCCACCTCCTCCTTTTCATCAAATGTCAAATTCAGCCAGACGAAGGTTATCTGAGCCGTTGCCACCACCACCAACTTTTAATGCTGACCAAAATAATGCTCCTGCTCGACCACAAAAAGGTCCTCCAGGTAGACCTTCTGTCCCTCCCGTGCCTGGACATGGAAGACATCTTAAATCTGCAGGTAATACACGTGTTGTAAAACTTTGGGGATTCCTTCCCTTACTTTTTTTAAAGGGTAAACTTTTATTACATCATGGGAACAGATATGTTCTATTTTCTGATCCACACAGCTGTGTCATGCTAAAGAGGAGGGGTGGCCACATATGGACTGAGGAAGGAAAATTGAAGCATGGAAACCTAGAGAAACACACAACAGTTGGCAGTCAACCAGTCTTTGTTGAAAGCTGTGCTCCTTTCTCCCATGTAATACAACCAGCAGCTAGTTTAATAATTTAACATATCTTTTATATCATCTGCCTGGCAAGTAAATCTTGTAGCCATCAAGCTCAAAATGTCTGTGTTCCTTTTTAGTAAATATAGCTGCATAAGTGGACAGCCACAGCTACCAAAGTATAGCTGCATGGCAGGATAGTCATAGCTACCAAAGTATACTGTATAGCTGCATGGGGGGATAGTCATAACTACCAAAATGTCTGCCTCTAAACTACAGTATATCTCCAAGCATCCCAAGTGTCGTCTCTCTTTCCAGGGATTGTCAGGATCTGTACAGTACATGTATACCTTGCAGCTCTACCTATTCAGATCTGCTGAAAGCTCTGTCAGTCATAATTATATGGTGTTTACAGGGAGCAGGGTACAGCTGATGCATACCTACCCGTTATGTTGCTCAGATACACTGAGGCACTTTGAGCCCAAAGAATCAAAAAGGCATGTCAGTGACTGGTGCAAAACTAGTTGCACACCAGTATCAGAGAGTGGTCACCTACCCAAGTCAAGTAAGTGGTCAAATTACTTGAAATTGGGGGCCTGTGGTCGCTGATATTGCACTGTAGCCAAAGGGCTACATGCAATATTAAAGTGGAGCTATAGGCAAAACTTTTTTGTCTTCATTTTGGATAGAGAAAGGGCGGGATATAACCCCTGGAAGGTTTATTTTTGCCCTCTTTATCCCACTGGGGAGATTTATCTTCACTTTCTGTCCCATAGCCAAAACAGAAAGTGAGAGGAAATCTCTTCAAATTAAGCCTTTCACGCAGACTGCCTCCCTGCCCTTTAAGAGTTCTAAAAACCGGGAGGCGGCATTTGGGTCGTGTGACTGCTGGTATTGGTTGTCACAGCGGTCACATGATTGGAAAGCTCCCGATTGCAAGTATGCATCGGGAGCCTAAGGATCTCCGCTGGTTACCATGCTGGGACGGTAAGTGGTTTACACAGGGCTGCATATATGAGACTGGCTCTGGACATGAGGATGGCAGTAACAGTCCACTGCTGGACATGGGCAGAGCAGTTTTCCAGAGGATCGAAGGATCGGGAAAGTATAGCCTTTGGGTGCGCTCCTAGACAAAACAAGCCGTTAACCCATGCAGTGTGGGTACAGCCCCAGTGCATGGAAGGAAAAAAATGTAATGGAGTTATGCTTTAAAAATAATGTTTGCCCCATATTTCTCTCAGCAAGATCCATTATAAAACATAACAATATAAAAGAGATGGTCAGCCCAAAAAAAGGGCTTTATTGGTAGCCAATTTAAAAAATATTTTTCTTTCACTAACTTAAAGTGTAGTTTTAAAAAAGTGTAGCTGCTGACTTTTAATAATTAGACACTTACCTGTCCCATGGTCCAGCGATGCGGCCGCCCGATGCTTTGCTCCTCTCGCCCTCCCCTCTGCAGCGTTGGTATCAGAAGTGTGGGCGCCTGGCTGTGGCTAGGCATGCACAGCGCATGTGTGAGCCATGCTGCGCGTTGTGAATGGCCGGGCAATCTTCTGCGCCCCGTGACGTGACGCGCTGCGGCACCAGGAGAGGAAGTGGGAGCTGGGTACCTATGAAAACTGGGTCCCCCCCCCCAAAAAAAATGACATGCCATTGTTTTTCTTGAGCCTGGAGTTCTGCTTTTCTTTTGTCACTGAATGAAAAATTAGACCTGACTGTTACACTTTTCTTTCCCAAAGATCTTAATTGTAAAATATATTGTTTCATATGTCTGACCCTTTGAAGCACAAGGGTCCAAGTAAACGCTGTGGGGTTGATTTACTATAGGCAAATACAGTGGAACCTTGGATTGCGAATAACGCGGTATACGAGCGTTTCGCAATACAAGCTGTTTTTTTTTTCTTTTAAATCCTGACTCTGTGAGCGCTGTCTCGCAAAACAAGCAGGATTCAAGCCTCTGTGTATGCAATACCGTATGTGGCCAGAGGTGCGGGAGCGCTGGTGAGGCTTGGAGACGTTTGGAAACATTCGGAGATGCTGGGAAACATCACCAGTGCCCCCGCACCTCTGGCCACATACAGTATTGCATAGACAAGCAGCCATTGTGGAACGAATCATCTGAGTTTTCCAAAAAAAATGCATTTTTGCTTGTACATGGTTAGATGATATAAATCAGCAGAGCTTCTCCTCATTTCAGAGTTTCCCCTAGATCTAGAGCATTTGCGCTTGCAGTGCACAGTATATTTACCTCTAGTAAATCTACCTAAGTGTTTTTTTTTTTTTGTTTTTTTTTTTTACAAATAGGTTTTTTGTTGTATGTTTCTAGTTTTTGCCCAGGGAAAAAAATATTTGCATAGAAACTTTTCTTTACTAAGAGAAATTTTATATGGTAGACTTAACCCTTTCATTCTTTCCTCCAGTAAACAGTGGGGGGAGGCCAGCTCCTCCTCCACCACCCCCAATGAGGGCACCAACCACAGAGTTGTCCAGTAAGACGCAGTCTAATCAGCTGTCCGCAGGCTGGAAGTCCTCTCCACAGATTTATCGTCCTCCTAGCCCTGGTAATGTTCTCTTCTACACCTTTTCATATAAGTAGCTGTACTCATAGAATGTCTTTCTGTAAAAAAAAAATTAAAATTGTAGAGTTGCTGGATACCCTAGGCATAGGCATTGGTGTGCTGGCAGTGAATTGGGTACCTCAAAAATGTCAGGGTTCCTAAATTATTTGTGTACGTATTTGGGGGTCTACCAAGAAGAGCATATATTTACATTGGCGCTAACATGCAACATGCATAGATGTGAATTGTCGTATTAGGACTTATGCAAACTTCAAATGTAGAATAAGTTCCTATTTCATATTGGCTACACATGGCTGACACCTCCAGTTTTTTGCACCTCAAGTCCATCATTTGGTGACAAGTCTTTCATTCAGTTTATTACTGTCACAAGAGAGCTAACATGCCCCCTATGTTACAGTATAAAACTTAGAGATAGGTATTCCTTATGGAGACATCTGACATCTCTGCTTGCAGTTCAGGCAGATAGGGGACACAGAGCCCCCTAACCTACATTTTACTGGGCCACTGATAGCTTTGAACCAGAAGGTACTCGGCGTTGAGCACTTATGGGCTGAGTGTAATCAGAGGAGATCTTTAAAAGGGTAACAGACAATAACTGTAACAGATTAGGATAATATGATTTGGGTGTTGTAAATCCCCAGAAACTGTAATATGTACAAAATGATGTGCAACCTCACAGGAATATGAGGCATGGCCAGACACATGATACAAGAAGCTGGATTGATATGTGCATATTATATTTCCCTCTGATTCAGAGCACCCAGGGCACTTTTTTTGGGTAACAGACCTGACTTCATGTTCACTTTAAAATATTAATACACAGTCTCAAATTGTAGCATGATCGCCTGCACTTCAACAGAGGCAGCTATTATATCCTCATTGCAACCTCTGCCTAACTCTGTTTACCGACAAACTATAGGGAATATCCAGGGCATCTCTCTTAGAGCCGGTTTACACTACAACGACTTGGGATCCGACTTGTGTCGCCCCAAGCCGCTTGACATAAGAAATCCCATTGAAGTGAATGAGAGCCGTCTTGATGTACACTATTGAAGTCGCTCCGTCTTCAGAAAAGTTTGCTGTACTACTTCAAGGCGACGTCTATCCAACTTGTGTCCATAGAATTCAATGGAAGTTGCCTCCAAGTCGGATCCCCATCTATATTGAAGCAACTTTACAGGAAAAAGAATTTACCCAGGTAAAAGGAATGATGTCAGAAAAGCTATATTTTCTGATTGGCCGCAGGCAAAGTCGCCTGGCATGGAGGTCGCTTTAAGTAGTGTTGTAAGTCGCCCAAAGTCACACTGAAGTCGTTCAGATCGCCTACAAAGTCGCGCCTGAAGTCGGATCGCCCCTGTGTGAACCGACTTTTAATAAAAACCTCCCTTAGGCTCCATTCACACTAATGCGTTTTTTGATGCATTTTGCCGAAATGCAGGGAATTTTTTTAACATGAGTTGCAGCGTTTTTTATGTAATAGACTTCAATGGGCATGCAAGAAAAACACAAGTGCTGCGTTTTGATGCGTTTTGGACATGTTTTTACTGCGATTTTGCAGGGATTTGTCTTTTGCATTTGTAAATCGGCCTAGCAGCAAAATCCCCCCCCAAAAAACAAATGAAAAATTGAGTTAAAATGCTGTAAAAACCCACAGAAAGCACTGCAGAAACGCTCAAAGGCAACATGCATAGATGTGAATCAAGCCTTAAGCCCTGTGCACACGTTGAGAAAACCGGACAAAAAATTCCACTTTCATCGCGATCGTACGATAATCTGATCATTAGTACACAGCTGTCTTCCGAAATTTTCTGAAGGGACAAACATGAAAATTTTTCTTGTATAATACCAGATCATACGATTTTCGTTTAATCGGCACAGTTTTCGTCCGGAAATACAATACAAATACTCTACAACACATTACAGCACTTTCAAATTTTATTTCTGTCGTACGAGAATTTTCGTACTTTAGTAACCTATTCACATTCGATATAGAGAATAGCATGTAAAAAGGCTTTAGGAACCTTCGCTATGGTAACTCCTTTATCTATCATACTGATTGGGTCTCCTCCATTAACAATGCAATTTGAAGACATCCTTTACTCCTTGAGTCCCTCACAATGCCCAGTGAAGGCAAAGCACTTAATCTTTTATCTTCAACTGTGGCATGCAATTCATTCTTAATTTATATTTCTTGAGGTCGCACTCCAACAGCCCTCTTTGGAAAAACTTTTACTATCCTTGAATGAGACCAAGCTGATTTCCAGGTACTACTCAGAACTTCTTGGAGCTATTAGTATCCCCATTAGTATCCCAATCCCGAATTTGATACATATGAGATGATCCCTCAAATATCTGAGGAAGATTGGGAGAAGATTGAGGAGTCTTATAGGACCTTCGCAATATCTTCTAAAGACAAACTCCTACAACTTAAGTTATACCATCAAACGTATTATACTCCCCAGCGTCTACAGTGTCTTGAAAAAGTATTCATACCCCTTGAAATGTTCCACATTTTGTCGCATTACAGCCAAAAATGTAAATGTATTTTATTCGGATTTTATGTGATAGACCAACCCAATGTCACACATATTTGTGAAGTGGAAGGAAAATGATAAATGGTTTTCAACATTTTTTACAAATAAATATTTGAAAAATGTGGTGTGCATTTGTATTCAGCTCCTCTGAGTTAATACTTTGTAGAACCACCTTTCACTGCAATTACAGCTGTAAGTCTTTTTGGGGATGTCTCTACCAGCTTTGCATATCTAGTGAGTGAGATTTTTGCCCATTCTTCTCTGTATAATATCTTAAAGTGGATGTAAACCCACCACCCACCCAGTATAAACTAATGACACAGTATTAATGTATATATACATTAGAGCTGTACGATTCTGGCCAAAATGAGAATCACGATTTTTTTGCTTAGAATAAAGATCACGATTCTCGCGGCATAATATATTAAATATACAAAAAAATTGGGCTAACAGCACTGTTTAGTTTTTTGAAAGGGTAATTTTTCCAAAAAAAATTGTGTTTAAAAGTCTGCTGCGTAAACAGTATGTGACATAAAAAATTGCAACAACCGCCATCTTATTCTCTAGGGTCTCTGCTAAAAAAAAATATATAATGTTTGGGGGTTCGAAGTCATTTTCTAGCACAAAATAATGGATTTTTATTTGTAAACAGCAAGTGTCAGGAAAGATTTAGTCTTTAAATGGTTAAACCAAAAATCTATACAAGGGGAGTTCACTCAGAGTTCATTCCTTTGAAGTAAATTACTTTGTATCAATGGTGACTCAGTACTTGGCTCTCTGCCCAGACTTGGAAGTCTCCCCTGAGACTCAAGTCGCTCAGACTTGAAAAGACTTCAGGCACTTGCATTGACTTTTATTGCTGTCAAGTCGCACTGAGTCGCCCCGCAAGTCAGACCCCATTAACTGCACTGAAAAATCACGGTAATTCCCAATGGAGATTGCGGGGGGGGTAGATCGAGATCGCGATTTTAATACGATTAATCGTGCAGCTCTAATATACATGCAAGCCTCCTGCATCTATCCCTACTTTGCAAATGTCCTTCCTGTGAGCACTAGCAGCTCTGTAAAACTATGAAATCAGTGGGTGTCTGTGTTTGCTGGAGTTTGGTGGGTGGAGTTGTGATGTCACAAGCCTCCCCACCCACCTCTATACTGAGACATTGAGGAGGGAGGGAGGGGGGGAATGTAAAACTTTCTCTGCTGGGTGAAGGAGATAATTGCTTGTCACTCACAGAGCAAGGGGCGGATCGACTGTCTATTTCCCTGGATCTGGGGGCCACCTTGTTAAAGGCGCTTACAAATTCTGATAAGACCCCCGCCCGCAGACCCCCCACAACAACCACCCAGGGTTGTCGGGAAGGGACCCCTGTCCCCATTAACAGGGGGACAAGGTGCTTTGGGGTGGGGGCGCAGAGTATGAACCTGACCTAAACCCAACCTAATAGGTATTTAATTAATTAAGGCAAGGCATCCTAGAGGACTAATAGCACCACACCTTGTCTTAATTACTTTTCAGTGAACACATATGAGCGTAGCATCTCACAATACTCACATTTTCAGACTAATGGTTAAAAAGTGTTTATTGTAATTGCATTGTATGTTTTTTTTTTCATGAAAACAATAAATATATTTTAAAAAATACCATGATCAACATGTTTCCAATGCATGAAGCTACACTTAAAAAAATTACCTGTTCCGACTTGCAAACAAATTCAACTTAAGAACAAACCTACAGACCCTATCTTGTTTGTAACCTGGGGACTGGCTGTACACCCCTAAGTGAAAATGTCCAAGTTGGTCCCAATTGGCCATTTTCCCTCCCCATGTCATGTGACTTGTTAGTGTTACAAGGTCTCAGGTGTGAATGGGGAGCAGGTGTGTTACATTTGGTGTTATCGCTTTCACTCTCTCATACTGGTCACTGGGAGTTCAATATGGCACCTCATGGCAAAGAAAAAAAGAATTGTTGCTCTACATAAAGATGACCTAGGCTATAAGAAGATTGCCAAGACCCTGAAAATGATCTGCAGCACGGTGGCCAATACCATACAGCGGTTTAACAGAACATGTTCCACTCAGAACAGGCCTTGCCATGGTCAGACAAAGAATTTGAGTGCACATGCTCAGCGTCATATCCAGAGGTTGTCTTTGAGAAATAGACATATGAGTGCTGCCAGCATTGCTGCAGAGGTTGAAGGGGTGGGTGGGGTCAGCCTATCAATGCTCAGACCATACGCCGCACACTGCATCAAATTGGTCTGCATGGCTGTCATCCCAGAAGGAAGTCCCTTCTAAAGATTATGCACAAGAAAGTCCACAAACAGTTTGCTGAAGACAAGGAGACTAAGGACATGGATTACTGGAACCATGTCCTGTGGTCTGATGAGACCAAGATAAACTTATTTGGTTCAGATGGTGTTAAGCGTGTGTGGCGGCAACCAGGTGAGTCTGGTGTCCTGTACCAAGGTCATTAGGTACAGGAATCAGAGGAACAGAAGTCGTTTGACAAACACCTGAAAGAACACGTATTAGAAATCTTCCCTGAAGGAAGACCCTACTGTCGGTACGTCTGGTTAAACTACGTCACACGCCGCATACCAGACTCGTAACTATCCGACTGGGGTGGGTGGGGAAGTTGGAGACGTCGTTACGACCGTCGTGAGTATACAGATAAAGAGTTTCTGTTGGAGACCTATACTGCGACTCGTACACGTGAGTTTAAGAAACAGACTGGTACCGTTCCGGACAAGACTCACCTTGT
>BLSH010241806.1:185992-225034 GCA_018402905.1 Glandirana rugosa
TCTACGAGTTATCCCAAATCCAGACCTCTGTACGAACCGGTCAGGTAGTGGAAATGGGAGTCGAAGAAATCGTTCCGTCACCGGCAGAACCTCCACACAAACCCCAGCAATAGTACAACGTTATGATGGGCCGCCCGGTCAGAAGCTTCCCTCCTCTAGTACGAGACGAACACTGCATCAAATTGGTCTGCATGGCTGTCATCCCAGAAAGAAGCCTCTTCTAAAGATGATGCACAAGAAAGCCCACAAACAGATTGCTGAAGACAAGCAGACTAAGGACATGGATTACTGGAACCATGTCCTGTGGTCTGATGAGACCAAAGTAAACTTATTTGGTTCAGAAGGTGTCAAGCGTGTGTGGCGGCAACCAGGTGAGGAGTACAAAGACAAGTGTGTCTTGCCTACAGACAAGCATGGTGGTGGGAGTGTCATGGTCTGGGGCTGCATGAGTGCTGCCGCCACTGGGAAGCTACAGTTCATTGAGGTAACCATGAATGCCAACATGTACGGTGACATACTGAAGCAGAGCATGATCTCCTCCCTTCGAAGACTGGCCCGCCGGGTAGTATTGCAACATGATAACGACCCCAAACACACCTCCAAGACGGCCACTGCCTTGCTAAAGAAGCTGAGGGTAAAGGTGATGGACTGGCCAAGCATGTCTCCAGACCTAAACCCTATTAAGCATCTGTGGGGCATCCTCAAATGGAAGGTGGAGGAGCGCAAGGTCTCTAACATCCACCAGTTCCGTGATGTCGTCATGGAGGCGTGGAAGAGGACTCCAGTGGCAACCTGTGAAGCTCTGGTGAACTCCATGCCCAAGAGGGTTAAGGCAGTGCTGGAAAATAATGGTGGCCACACAAAATATTGACACTTTGGGCCCAATTTGAACATTTTCACTTAGGGGTGTACTCACTTTTGTTGCCAGCGGTTTAGACGTTAATGGCTGTGTGTTATTTGGTGGGGACAGCAAATGTACACTGTTATACAAGCTGTACACTCACTACTTTACATTGTAGCAAAGTGTAATTTCTCTCACTTTTGTGAGAGACCACAAGCTATTCTGTTCACTTGCATCACCCAACTGTCTGCAAAACTTGTGTATGTGGTTAGCCTGGTCCTGGGCTTACACAATAAAACCCAAACAAAGCACCGATTCAGTTTTGCAGATTCACTTTAGGCACTGTATAACCTCCCATTAAGATGCGAGTATGAGATCTTCTGCAGAGGCAAAGTTACAGAATCGAGATACCAGTTACGTGACCTAGCAATCAAAACACATTTTTCACTTACACTGTGGTATTCCAGAAGGAATTTGTTCCCTTTATATTCCAGGTGGAATTTGTTTTCTTTATATAGCTCTTCTTTCCCTGGAGTGTTCCACATTACAGAACTTTAAAATGTGTTTGCTTTCCATTGTCTATATTTTACAATAAGATCGCTTTTTGAATGGGAAAAAATATCTTTTTTTTTCACAAGAAAGGGAAATTATGTCTTTACAGTGGGTTTTTTTTTTTAATAAATATATGTAAGAGATTATTTTAAATTAAATAATCGGATCAATACATGTTACTGTTATATATAAATAGTTTGCATTTAAACAGGCTCTGCTTCCTCTACTGTAGAGCTACACAATGGTTCTATGTTACACTAGGCTCTCTTACAATAAAAGATTATTAGTCAGCTTGTATATGCTCGATGGGTTGCCACCGCTCCACAGCTCGCAATAGTGTTGCATGGGGAACTTGGACGCAGACCGCAAAAGGCTGCATCTGGACCACTAGCATACGAAGAACTCGTCATGCTCTGATGTCACCTTTAGAAAGCTTTAATAAAAGGTCATCAAAAACACTGGAAACATAACAGTTCCACCTACAGACTGCCCGACATTGACATGCTTTTTCCCCTCCCACATGGTCACAGACCAAGCCCCATGGGAAAGGTAAAACACATTGGTAGGGGGCAGTTTTTAGGTGAGATTGGAGTGTGACAACTTCTTCATACACTTTTAGCTTACTCACTGACAACAGTGCACTTCTTATACAAAGTATGGAACAGTAATCAATCAGTTATGGTAAAAAAAATAATCAAACATGAAAGGTAAATGTTAGAGTGATACTAAAGTAATTAAAGCATTTAAACTAGAGGTGCACTGAATGTAAATTTTGGTACCGAAAATTCAGGATGCACTTGCCAATACCAAAAGTGACAGTTTTTAAAAATATATATATATGTTTTTATATATAATTGTATTATATCTGACTTTTTAATTAATATCATGAATTTAAATGAGTATGAATTTATTGTCAGCCATTATCGGCACCTTTAGCGCAAGAAAAGCTCAAGACAAATGCATCTCTTTAAATTCTATGTATGTCTTCACACTGGACCGTTGCGCTTCCGTTGTGGTGTTACAAATCTTGCTTGCTACATTTTTGATCAGTTAAATAAAACCGCACCAGAAACATAGCTCCCCGCAGAAATGCATTGAAAACACAGCAAGATACACCCATAGCTCACCCGTGTTATGTATTTGATGCAGTTTGAGTCACAGGACCTATGAAAAACACACCCTAAGCACAGTAAATTCGCTGTAACATCATGTGCGTTTTCAGCGCCTTTATCAGCACCTTTTACTGTATCGGAAAATGGCTGAAAACAAAATTTTCGGCTGCCAATATTTCAGTGCATCTCTAATTTACACTATAGTGAAATACACTGTAGTCTTTCCTTAAGCTGCTGTACCATACTAGGGAAGGCATTGGAGACTAATGTAAGCCATACATGGGTCGAATTTTCTTTCATAAATCAGAAATTTAGTGCATTTTGTGATCCGATGGCGCCACCATTGATTTTGAAATTTGACCAAACAAGCCTTCAAATTCACCTCATGTTGCTACATGTCGCCGGGAATTTTCTTTTCTTTCCGGGAATTTATTTTTATTCTGTTCATGCACATTTCTTTTTCGATTATATTTCTCACATGATTCTCCCATCATTGATTAGAAAATCATTTGTTTTCTCAAAAAAGTTCAAATTTGATGGCCACACAAAAATTGTCCTATGCTGCGGCCCACTAATGGTGCAAAATTAGAACAAAAATTCAAAGATTGTGGAAAGAAAATTCTTTCAAAATTTGACCCATGTATGGCCAGCCCAAAAAACATTAGCTCTTGCCTTTCAGCTGTGTGCCCTGGGTTCTGCAATGGTGCCATATGCATTGTTTGTATGTTATTTCTATTAGTGCAAGGTTCTTTCCAAAATACATTCTAATACGTTACTTGCCATTCTCTCAAATTGGATCTAGTCTGTGTCTGAATGTGGTGGGAACATTTGACTGCAAGCTCTCTTGCAGGAACTCTGCAGAGTGTTGCCTATTATATTGCCACTATATAAATAACACTGTATGTGAATGAGAAATAAATTGTGTTCTTAGGAAAGACAAGCAGAACCCATACACTATACAGAGATCCTAACGAACCCCGACTTCTTGTCTATTCTACAGATGACTTTGAGTCCAAGTTCCCCTTTCACCCAGTGGAAGACTTGCCACCTCCAGAACTATTTGAACCAGGTGAACGGATTTACCCCAGCAAGTGCCCCACAGGTGAGTGAGTTCCTGCTTGTATAGTCAAAAATGCCACGGAAGCACTAGGAATTATACTGCTGTTAATGGCAACCATCTACATATGGATCTTCTGCTTCTAAGCACTTTTACAAAAATTGAAATTCCCTATGGTCATTCCACATTCACAGCAGATAAAAAAAATGAATGAATCTAATGATATGCCTAGAGTAACTCAAGACAAACATTTAAATGCATAGCTGAAAAACCTACAAGGTGCTATAAGGCTGATGCACATGGACATTTGGGTGTACACTGCCAGAATTAAGCATATTTCCACGTCCTGGTGTCACAGGCGTCTCAGTACAGCTATGGCTAGCGCCCTGTATAAGTCAATGACAGGCTGTGGTTGTATGCTGGTATCCACATATCCAAGTGGTTACACATAAACAGTGACATGAACTGTCCGCGGGCAGGGGTGTACCAGCGTACAAACCCAGCTTATCATTGATTGTTACACAAGTGGCTGCCCACAAACACCTATGATTCTGGGGCACAGAAATATGCAGAATTCTGGTAGTGTGAGCCTGAATGTGTCCATGTGCATGAGCCCTTACTTGTAGACTTTCTTCCAATCCATAAACCTCTGCCACTCTGCATAACCAGGAAGTTGTTTTTAGTGATCCCCGCTTCAGTGTTAAAGCATTCTGGGTTAACTCTTTGCTTATTGGTCAGAGGTGATGATGCAGACTCACTGTCCAATTAGCAGGCAAGAGGTGGAGAGGTCACATAGAATGATTCATTGCTGAACCAGGAAATAGATTTGTCACTTGCTTGACTATGCATTGTGGTGGCACTGCATTGATCTCAGGACTGGCAAAGCAGAATGGTAAATCTTTTGGTAGGTAGAATATGCAGTTCTCAGATAATAATTTAGCTGTTTGCCTGTATTTAGAGAAATATGACAACCTTCTGAAACTATTGGTTGTCTAGGTGTCTGCAGCTTTTACATTTTCCTAGTCACTTGACAATGGACACGCATGCAACCAGTGAAGGCAAAACTCCTTACTGGAATACTTGTTATGGACCAAAATTATTGAAGCCATTGGATTAAAATTATTGCTAGGAAATCAGCCATCAAAGTTGCATAACAAGCCATTCCCTATGTTTTCCGATGATAAGCATTCATATATGTGCGACTTAAAGTTGCAGTAACTTCAAAGTAGTTCATGCACTACTTTGGTCTGATTTTCATGCAACTTGAGGGCCATAGACTTCAATGTTAACCCTCAAAAGTTGCATGAAAGACATACCGAAATGTTATACAGTGCAACCGTTGCATCCAAGTTGCACCCAACAGCGCAACTTTGGAGTCGTACAAGTGTGAATGGAGCCTTAGGCTGGGTTGACATCTAATATCGATGCAGCTCACAGCAGGGGTCCGGTGCGTCTTCTTGACAAGTCTACCCCAAGTGATGGACTACATCAAAGGAATGCAATGTTTTAAACTTGTATCTTCCGTAATCTTTGCTCTTTCAGAATATTGTACCATCTATCATCTTGTTTCTTTCATGTTGCCAGGGCCCTCCGTCCCACCACCCCAGAGACCTCAGGTAAGATGAGACCATCCTCGCTTCAATGACTGAAGAACAGAAGGGAAAATGTCTGGAGAACGAAGGGTCTTCAGCGTCAGGGACTTGTCTGGATACACCGAATTGTGTATTTGTGATCAGTGTGTAATTATCAATTGATGTCTTAAAAAGATAAAACAAATGTACATGAGATATGAATACATTTACATTAGCCATGTAGAAATGACTGTAATTAGAATTTTAGCAGAGCTTGTGTAAATGCTGAAGCTAAAAATTGTATGTATCAATAACGGGAAATGAAGAACTAATTTAAAATGACACTGTATGTGACACATCAATGCATTGTGGTGCTGCCTATAGAACTGTACGTTTGTTACAGTTAATGAGCAAAGAACCACTGATCATAATATTTAAATAAAAGTGGTAATTTGGGCACGCACCTTACAATCTGATTTTATAATCTCCTTCAGATTTACCAACAACTGTGGTGTGAGGGCCTGCCTAAAATATACAATTCATATCCAGCCTGGTAGGCCTTTGTACTAGTTGTTGGCGATTATAAAAGAGGTTGTACAATCATTTTGTAAAGAGTATGAATAGTTTTAAGGGGTTATATCACTGACAACAACTTGCCCGTTTTTTTTTATTAATGTTTCTGTGGGACTTGCTGCAACTTTTATCTCAGCTGATGAGTGTTAATTACTCTAATGAGGGATTGCTGGCTCACTTTCTTTTCAGTGGAGAAAAAAAAATCTGAAATTACTACAGTCACAGACATTTTCTGACTGACCAGTTATCATAGGCAGTGATGCACACAATGCTTTAAAGCAGGGGTGTCCAACCCGCAGCCCCACAGAGTTTAGCATGTGGCCTGGGCCCATCTGGAGGGATGCCAGGCAAGCACAGCAGCCACTGTGTTCGACACAGATAATGTATGTCTGTAGGTAAGCCAGGGATGCCATTCAGACATAGCAGCCGTGGCAGCCTACATTGACAAGCCAGGCAAATGCACGTCTGGAGGGATGCCAGGGCTGCCATGTTTGCAGTAGCACCAACAGCAGGGAATGCAGGGGCACCAGGTAAGTAAATGCTGCATAGATGTATATAGGGGGTGCTGGGGTGGGCTGTGCCGTCCCAGATTTCAATTGTGCCCCCTTCCACCCCCCTCCCCCACAGCACATACATATGCTACATTTACACCAGCAATTAGGACCGGTGTAAATTGTAACGGCAGTTCCTGCGGCTCTCAGAGGGTAGGTGTGGTTGCTGACTCTGTTCACTTTGTCTGCATCCATTAGCAATCACCACAGGTAATTGCTGGCTGTGTAAAGCATTGAATAGGTTTACTTATGACACATACCTTTAATTCTTTGCAAAACTTCTACTAGAGCTCCCTAAGCAGGGAGGAATTGTCTGCATGTATTAAATCTACTTCCAACTCGAAGCTCCTAATTTGTGTGGACACAAAATAATTCAGTCAGCATTGATCTTTTTTTAAGTCAAACTTCAGATGTTCTGTCCTTTTAAAGATCTAGTCTGGTTTTGCACTGGCTGTGGTGTCCTAATCGCCTTGTTGTGAACGCTTAAACAAGACAAATGGATCATTTTGTAAAATGACATGCTGAAATGGTCATGGATGGAGGAGATTGACTCTCTGAGATCCATGAATAGCTTTAAAAAAATCTCAGCACTAGAACCCACATTTATCCACCCTAAACTGTGTAGTTTATTAACTAACATACACCCTAAACTGTCTAGCATATTACCCTTTAAAGATAATCTTGTGCCACCAAGAACCACTGACTTTGAAGAGGCTTTAGGATGCAGATACTGTAACACAAACTACAGAGCTGTGCGTTCCCCTGTATAACTATTCTGAATATTCAGGACACTTTAGCTCATAGAAAGTCAGTCTGCACTGCAAAATATAATTTATTTATTCCGGATGGCACACCAAGGCACTTTGCCAACCTGCATGCATTGCTGTGCATTCTGAAAAGTGCTACTACACTTTTTTTTTATGCATTAGGCAGCTCATTGAAAAATGAGCTTTCTTAACATTTAGGCCTCATACACACGGGCATATCTGAAAAAATAAGGAAAACGTTGGGCCCGACGTCAGGGGAAAAAAATCAGCATTTTTCGACGTTATGCATCGGCGTTAGTGAGCGTAGGCATCTTTAAAAAAAAAAAAAAAATCCTCTGCTATTTTTCAACTTAAACACGTTGGCGTTACAAACGCTGGTTAACGCCGGTACGGCGTTAGTGAGCGTCTTGTGGCGTTGGCGTCAAAAAATGCCAAAGCGTTACAGCCTCAGAATGCGCTGGCCATGGGTTCTACTTTCAGCTCACTAATGCCAACGCCCTCTACAGCTCAAAAACGGCAGCGTTTTTATGGGGCCATTGACTAACATGGAGAGCTGCAAAAAACGCCCCTGTGTATGAGGCCAAAAAAAAGAAAAAATCCTCTGCTATTTTTCAACCTAAAAACGTCGGCCTCAAAAACGCTGGTTAATGCCGATACAGCGTTAGTGAGCATTTTGTGGCTTCGGCTTCAAAAAACGTTAACACGTTACATCTCAGAACGCGCTGGCCGTGGGTTTTAGTTTCAGCTCACTAACGCCCTCCACAGCTCAAAAACGTCAGCATTTTTATGGGGCCATTGACTAACAGAGAGAGCTGCAAAAAACAACAGAAAAACAATGGCGTCAAAAAACGTCCGTGTGTATGAGGCCTTACTCTTTGATGCACAGCAATTGGACCCTTGAAGTCAGGCAAAGGGAGAAATACAATGAGTGACTCAGAATACAGCTCATTACTGTATGTCTTCTCTTTTAACTGTCTAGTCACGGGCTGGGGGCTGGTCCATGACAGCTTGGGCTGAGAGGAAGTAAGTTGAAAGGCTAAGTTCTCTTTTCTGCCATGTTTCATGTTACGCCCATATTTGTGTAGCATGAGACATGGTCACAGTTTGCAGGTCCCCTTCTTTTCTTACTGAATCAGATGGTTCTTCTCACCACAGGCTCCTGACATTTTTTGGAGATTTGGCATCATTCACAGAGATCTGTGAATGGAGGGACTACAAGTCCCATCTGCCACCATGCAGTGATATCACTGCATTTTTAATCCATTGATATTTTCTTGAGCCCCATAACTGAAGGTCTGTACTGATATACGGACCTGCAGATGGTGGAAAAGTCTGTGCATTGCACCCCTCAATCCTCTGATCACAGAGGCAATTCTTTGCAGGCTTTAATGCAAAATGAATAAAAGCACATATTTTTTTTTCTCAATGTGGGTGCATTTAGTAATCTTTTACAGAAGGTGGGCTATGCCTTGAATGATGCTGGCTGTCATTCTACCTGGCAAACTGAGGGCATCTAGTGAAAAGGAAGTACTGTGGAGGGAGGCTCCGAATTGAAGGTGAGTATTTCCCCCCAAAAAGCTGCTTTTTATTGCATTTTATTTTTAAATGGACTATTCATTTTTTCATTATTTTTGACTGGAATTCTGCTTTAATAAATATAACCCTTTCTTTATATTGTAGGCAGCAGTTCTCTTAGCAGATATTTTCAGTCTTTGTGAAATTCTTTTTTATATATCCATGGTCAATATAGAATAGTAAAAGTGCTGCTTTGTGAATTTCAAAACCATGAAATGTTTCTCCTATGTTCATAACTACAGTTAGATGTACTTAATACAAATAGCTTAAAAGCATTGGTTGAAGGACAACATTTGAAGGAATTATCTTGAATAATGCATTTGCATTGCAAGTATCCAGTTATCCTGTGCCTTATCTGTGCTTTTTGTAAAGTGTTTTGAGCTATTTAAATGACAGTTGTTAAATATGATCTACAAATAATATATTCCTTATTTACATTCTACAGTAAATAACTCTCTTCAGTTGACTGTTTGATTTATTGTTCATTGTGACATTACTGGTCTTTTACAATAATGGGAATGGTAACCAACAGTAATTTCCACAATAGGGAGCCCCAGGTTTTGGCATTCCAGACCAGGTATCTGCCATGCAACTAACTAGTTTTACATCTTTATACACTACAATTACATACATTATATATACATTAGCAGGCGGTAGGTTATGTAGTGATGACCTGACTGCAGCATGTTTTTTTTTTGTATGGGAAGTCAGAAAGCCCAAGAGTTCCGTTTGCCATTTTCCCCCAGACTGCTGACCAAGGGAGAGTGGTATGGCTTCCTACTATCCATAGAAATTAGGATTACACAAGAGACAAATGAAGGATCAGCAGCCTTTGGTTCAATGGAATGTGTTTATTTTAAACATGGCATTTACAAATTTTAGAAAACAACCTAATATGAAATGCCTTTAGTTCCAAACATATTGGTTCTCATATCTCAAATCTGAATTCACGTTCTTATAATTCTATTCCTCATGTCAAATGTATGAGCTAAAATATTTTCAATTTACTGATTTATATTCTAATAACACCACTAATTGATTTCAACATTCTGCAAGTTTCTACGGAAATAACCTCTGATTCTTTTACCTCTATTGATTCTCTCACCTCTACATGGTTCTGACTAGCCTTCAATGAAATTACTTTTAATGGAATATCTATGTCAGGTTTGACCTTTTTAGATGATCCATTGTTGGTTAGACACACAGTGAGCTCTGTTAATCTACATGCACTGAGCATTGGAGGCTGATTCTGTTCCCTGTACAAACACACAATACCACAGTGACACAGCTACACAGGGGACAGCAGAGTCATCCACATGGCCACGTAGAAGAAGAATCCTTAACATGTCATGTTCTCTTCTGTCTGCCTTGAAGCGGGATTCTGTCTGTGATATCTAATAGAAACAAATAAGAACAGAATATAAGTTCATCTTTCCAATGGTAAACCAAGAAAAGATTGATGTATCACTGTGCTAATACAGTTCACTGTATACTAGTGTTTCTGCACCTTTTTTTCAGTCAATGCACCCTTTTAAATGGACAGTCTAGAGGCATGCCATTCTAAAATGTAAAAAATATTCTAATCGATTTACACAATACAGCAACACCCAATGTTAGAGGTGATTTATTCTTCCAAAGCAAATGCATTTTGCACACTGGTAGTGACCGGTATTTCAATATTTCTCTTCTCCCTAAGTTTTATTCCATCACTGAGCTAATGTGACCCCCATGCTGAGGAAGGGGGGGCAGGGGAGGATCAAACAAGAATGCTATGCAGGTGCCCAACGTCCTCCTTAGCCACTGATAATGTCATTGGTTGTAATCATGCCGGCAGCTAGAATGTTGTAATGGTGCACAATGAAAACCAGTGGCTTCATCCACCTGCTGGCTTGTATTCAATTTTTAGGCATTTTGCCAAGGCACCCTGGTTGAAAAGAAGCTGCCGTATACTATAAAGATATAGGTTTAATTTCCAGTATGGATTCCATATTATAAATCCCTTACATGCTTATAAACATACCAGTTTCTAACTCGGTTTGAAAAAGATAAGGCAAAAAGGTCATGGATGAACAAATGTACAATAGAAAGGTAAGTAAATATAACTCCGTAAGTAAGTGCCCATAAAATACAAGTAAAAAAATTTATAAACTTTACACAGTCTAACACAGATATCACTTTGTTCATCTTTATGAGTTATTTTATGGGATAATAGGAAGTCAGCTGAACAAGAACATTTTCCCCCAGAATACCACAATAATGTTAACTGGGATGAAGTCATCAAGCTTTTGCATATGTTCCTTAGCAGTAAAAGAGTATTTACAGTGTTAGCAATCAATGCATAAGGTTTAGAGTTTAAGTGATACCCTATATTGGCTAACATAAGTTATTAAGATGCAAGCTTTTGAATGTCTTAAGCTGGCTACACATTGTACAAATTTTTTTGTTCAATTTCCTCCAGATTTACTTTTAACTGCGTACTTCAGGACCTGCCTGACAGCATACAACTTGAAAGTGTTTAGGTTTCACCTCATATGGTTTTGGTAAATCTAAAGGAAAATTGCACAAGATGATTGTATACCCAGCTCTAGATATAAAGCCTGAAGAAGGGATCTAGGACATCCTAAAAGCTTGCATCTTTAACCTCCCTATGATCATGTCAGATTTATATCATTTTTTTTGCATCTAAAAGCAGTACATTGTTTTGCATAGAAATTTGGCATTTTATATTGTAGGCCTGTCGTTATTAGGAATAACTCACTTAAATTTGTCCAAACAAAAGTCTAGTAGACATCCCGGCTATGATAATGTTTGAAACACTAAAACATAAATTATACTATAATAAATAACTATAAATAATTATCAAAAATAATAACATAATAGTAATAAAATGTATTCAATAATGTAATCAAATCAAAAACACTGAAATTTGCAGAATTGCCGTTGTCGTCACTTTCAGTGTCTGATGATGAATTTCCCCGCAAATCAGTATCACTCAATTCTGCAAATGATTCTTATTTACTACCTGTGTTTTCTAGCTGATCAAAAAACACTTTTGACATAAAAGGGATGCGTTTTGGTTGCCATGGGTATTCTCAAGTTTCCAGGCAGAAAGAATGGCATATATAATATAAAAGTGCATGCAGGACACTGGACAAAGCACTAGGGACAAAAGGGATGTGAAATGATTTGATACAGTAATGTAATCTTACAGATTACAGTGTACTGTATGTGCTATGTGTTTCACTATTTGAATTTCCCACCGGTGTCCACCCCCGTGCGACACGACGCTCGCCGGTAACAGAGCCCGGCATCACACAGGCATCAGGCAGAGGACACAGCCCTAAGACACAGCGGCGGGGGACATGGTAACGCTGCCTGGATCCAGCGATGCAATCCCGAGTGTGGCTTGGGGTTACCGCTCTTGGTACAGAAAATTCACCCCGAGCCACACTCGGGAATACCGCTAAGGAGGTTAATAAATTAAGTAAGCCAATAAAGGCCAACACCTAAAGCGTTAGTAAATTACGCTTTTTATCTTGTACCTACAGGTAAGCCTAAAATAAGGCTTACCTATTGGTACAGTAAATATCTCCTAAATTTCCACAATTTGGGAGATATTTACATGTGTAGCAGCAGGTAACATCACCGGTTCATGTGCACTGCGCTCTCAATGGACAGCACGCCTTCTAGGGTTGTCCCGATACTGATATTAGTATCGATATTGGCACCGATACCAAGCATTTGTGCGAGTACTTGTACTCGCACAAATGCTTCCGATGCCTAACCCGATACCTGGGAACCGTAAGTCAGTGGGTGGGGGCTGGCAAAGAGGACGGAGCGGAGAGCGAGTCAGCAGCAGCGGAAGGTAAGCTGGCAGGGGTGCAGGGCGCATCTGCATGTACTATCAAAATCGGAGACCGAAGCTGTCACATTCGGTAACGGAAGTGACGTTCCGTGTCTCCGTCAGAGGTCAGTCATCCCGACACCCATCTTAGTACACCTGCAGTAAGAGCAGAGGACATCTTGTTACACCCAGCCCATAGAGTTCTGGCTGGGTGTATCAAGATGTCCGCTGCTGGCTTACTGCCAGTGCTCGGATTCCAGATCTTTCTTACACTCACTGGTTTCACTTATACTTTAACAGTGATACCTATCAGTGCCCATTAGTCAGTGCCACCTATCAATGTCCATCAGTCAGTGCCATATAATCAGTGCTGCATAATCAGTGCCCATAAAGGCTGCTCATCAGTGCTGCATATCAGTGTCACTGACTGCCACATAATCATATCAGTGCTGCGTATCAGTGCCCACTGCCCATCAGTGCAACCTAATCCTATCAGTGCTGCATATTCAGTGCCATCTATCAGTGCTCATCAGTGCTACATATTAGTCACATTACATTTTAAAAAAGTATCGGTAATCGGTATCGGCGAGTATTTGAAAAAAGTATCGGTACTTATACTCAGTCTTAAAAAAGTGTATTGGGATAACCCTAACGGCATCCATTGAGAGAGCTATGCCGCAGCAGTGACGTCATCATGGCTCGGCCATTCAAACGCCCAGAGCCCACAAATCTGGACGGAAGACCGGGTGATAATTCCCTGTCAGCGGTGATGGCGCACCACTGGAGGGATCTGGTTTTATTTTTAGGGTTTTTTTGGGGGTAAGTCTGTAATAATGTGCTAGTATGCAGTGCATTCTTGCACTATATAACAGGAGTCTGCAGGCCAACAAGTTTGTTTGTTAAAAATTTGTTTACTACTGAATTAAGGAGAACTTTTATCTCCTCCATTGAAAAATGTTTCTATTTCCCTTTACCATTATTGAGGATTACTTGGGTAGTTCTCATTCAGCATATTTACATACCCAGCAAATCCCACATTGTTCTACTGCAATCCGCTGATCTGTTGTTGCACACTCAGTCCCACGCTGCCATCTTTCTTTCATCATCAGAAACCAGCTGGCTTTTCTTGTTCTTGTAGCTGGCCCCCTAATCATACAGCACCAAATCCATAATTCATGCTGCATGGAAGCTGATGCCTTCTGGGATACATGCTCTGGTTATCCCAGGAAGCTGCCGGAGGCTTCAGACCCGCCACATTCACCTATGTGAGAACTGAAGCAGGGGGCAGGTGGAATGCAAATAAAGGCAAAAAATATGTAACAAAAAGGTCCCCCTGGGGAGGGGAAGGATAAGAGCAGGGCATAATGTATTTTTTGCTGAAAGGTCTACTTTAAAATCCAAACTTTCTATATTTTCAAATACTATTTAAGAGAATAAAAAGTGAAATAGAAGAACTGCACCCTCACCCCCTTACTTATTAGAATATTGGTTCCACTGGTATGCCAATAATGGTCAGATTGCCTTGTTGAGAGCCAAACTCCGCCCTTTCCCACCTCATACACCTTGCTATTGGCAACTGAAGATGCCCATGACAGGTTAGAAAGTGCTCAATGATAATAGATTTAAAATACATATTGCACTTACAATAAAATGGATAAAAATTAGTGGTAGAGAGGAAGTAAACCAACCGTGGACTACACCAGCATGTCAGGAACGTCGTGATGTCACAGCTCCTATCTCTTACTGACGCGTTTCTCTGTACAAGGCATCATCCTCCATTCTCAGTTGCCTTGTATGGAGAAACATGTCAGTAGGGGATAGGAGCTGTGTGACGTCACAACGTTCCCGACCCGCTAGTGTAATTCGCAGTTAATTCCTCTCTGCCGCTAGTTTTTATCCATTTTCTGTGTGCAATATGGTTTTTAAATATATTTTTTAAGTGGACATATTGCATGATGAGCCTTCTTCTGTTTTACATGAAAACACACCCTGGATCCTGAGCACAAGGGAGACTGGCCTTGTGGTTTGCACAGATTGAGATCGCAAGTGTATGGAGGTTGAGACCAAACGCCGGGGAGACAATCCAGGAGTGCGGTTGTGAAAGCGAGATTTTGCTGCTTTATGTTATCCTTTGATCCCATGCTTTTTTTTGATCTCCTGTAATTAAGAGATCACATCGATCTGGTAAGAGGCTTAGATTTCCTTTTCGAGCACAGGTGGAACACGGACATTGACGAATGTGTCAGCTTTAGACACTGGGAGCAGTGCACTTTTTTCATTTCATACAAAGACATTTTTCATTTCACGGATATATTTCTTTGTACAGTTGTTTATATTTTAGTGTCACATATGTTGTTTGGATACAGCCATTTCACAAGTTAATTCATTGTATCTATTTTCTGACAGTTCACAGACAGCGCAAACCTTTTTTCACTATTGATATAGTGCAAGGTTTATTTTACGCCATAAAATGCCGTTTACCTCATTTGTAGAATTTGATCTCTGTATCAACACAGTCATAGAACAGATCTACTACTTCTGCAGGGTCTAATGGATTTGAACTGTTAAGCATATCTTCCATGGCATCTATACCTTGTTTCTCCAGATCTAGCATGGTGCACAGAAGTTTATCTCCTGCTTCCTACACAAACACAATGAAAACAGCAACATTTGATTTTAATTATTATATTAAATTGCCCCTCGTGCCCAACAGCAGGTCCAGCAAGATGCCGCCACATACATTTTTTTCTGTCAACATCATCCTGGACCTGAAAAAGCCCAAACCTGGGTACATGCTTTATGGAACTGCTAAGTCATAGTGGCCAAACATGTATCGATATGGTCATTTTATCAATTATTCAATTAAACTAAACTGATAAAATTGAATCAAAATCAAGAAACCCTCAATTTGTTTGAATGATCTCTGGATTGATTTTGGAGCCAAGTCAATTAGCCCTGGCAAATATATTATTCTATTTTATGTATTTTATTTATTGATCATTTCTGACTGAACAAATATATGCATGTCTCATTAAACCAATTATAATGCAGATGAATTTGATTGTTAATAGATTGTTAAAGTTTATTACTGGTAGAAGGTATTTACCATCAATATTTTCAGTGTGAAACAGTAATGTGTGTTTGTGTGTTGCATTGTTTGATATTTTAATCAATGATAAATTGCTTGTTTGTGATAACCTGTACCAAATTGATCACAAACATTTGGCCACCATTAGAGGTTGGACTTCTTGCATATCTATCAGACACTATGGCTCATACATGGCAAAGAAAAACTCTCTATATGAGGATACTGTAGATGAGGGTGAGATTAGTATAATAATGTGGATAATATAATCATTTATAACAAACCCTTTAAGACACTGCAGTGGCAATAAAGTAACAAAATTCACAGATGACAGTTAGGGTCAATTCACACCATATGCAATCAGCTGAGCTGGGCGGCTTTGCCAAATGCAGTCCCAATGTATAGACAGGTCAATTTGCCCTGAATCCTATGAGTACAGTTCACATCACTATTTTGAGACAGTCAACAGTAAATGGCTTCAAACATGCTTGGGATAAACATAAATCAATAGTCAGACAACAAGGTTAATGTAAAAAAAATAAATAAATAAATAAATAAATAAAAAGGGGCAGACTCGATGGACTACTCAGTCTTTTTCTGCCGTCACTTTTCTATGTTTCTATGTTTCTATGTTTCTATCACTAGAAAAGTAAAACATGCTGCATTTTTGGCCAGCTTGTTGCAACACGCTGCACTGCATTGCAAAGTGTTGTATTGCATAAAGATAAATGGCATGTTATTTTGCCAAAAAAGTTGAAAAAAAAAAAGGAAATATGCGATGAGTCGTTACAGCCCATTGCAAAGGTCTCTTCATGGCAGACACCAGCAACTGTAATATAATGCTGCCACTACTGTGACCAAACCCTTAAAACTGCTAGTCTTTGAAGTATCTAGCAAGTACTATGCATGGCTATGACTGAATTCCCTGAGTGTGAAATGAACAACAAACAGAGGTGTACCTTGAAATTTCAGGGCCCAGCTCAAGAAACCATGAAGGGCCCCCCTCATCCCCCCCCCCCAGCCCTGGGCTTGCAGTTCTGGGAGGGCGTCCATGGACATCCTTCAGACACAGCTGCTCTTTACCATGTGATCAGCTGATCACTTGCAAACAGACTTGCTGGTTATCGGCAGTCCTTTTCTCCCGCGCTGTGTCTGCAAGAAGAAAGGAGAGCCGTTAACCGGCAAGACTGTCAGTATATTGTTTACACTTATAATCAGGGCACAGATTATCAGTGCAGCCTATCGGTGCTCATCAATGCCGCCTATCAGTGCTGCTTATCAGTGCTCATCAATGCTGCCTATCAGTGACACTTATCAGCGCTCATCAATGCTGCCAATTAGTGCTCATCAATGTCTCCTATCAGTGCTGTTTATCAGTGCTTATCAATGCAGTCTATTAGTGCTGCCCATCAGTGTCACCTATCAATACCTCCTCAATAGGACACTGAGCTGAGAACTTCTCTCTCATACAGCCCAGAGTCTACACTGAGAGTTCCTCCTCCCTTCTCCCTCACATGGATGGGAGAGGAGAGAGACGATCTGCTCCTTCTCCTTCCACCCCTCTTCTCGTGTGTGTACACCGCGGGAAGTGTAAAGTTCAGCAGCTGAGGAAAGTACTCTGAGGGGTCAAAGTACTCTATTAGCATGCACTTGAGGGGTCGTCAAATGCACAGACCAGACCAGGAAGTTTAGTGGTGAAGCGCCTCATTCATTCAAATATTGTAATTTTCCTAGTGCTGGGGTGAGCATTCTTCCTGTGAGCACAACGGGATTGGTTTTATGTGTGTATGGTTTTAATAAAGATATGTTTTTACACTATAAGCCTTTCTTTCTATGTGTTTTCCTTGATGGGCATGTGGACATTTTTAAGAAGCCAGGAGGTGAAAAAAAGGCAGTGCTGTACCTAGGGGTTTGGCCTTTACTGGGTACCGCTGTTCAGGGAGTGCCCGCATGGCCCAAGTTTTTAAATTTTTTTTCTATGACTGTAAATAAAAAGTTGTCTGGTTACTAAGTGAAACTGCACAGCAGCAGCACAAGTCATTCCTCTGGTCCTTCTTAAAGTGGTAGTAAACCCTCCTATCATTTTCAGCCAAGGAAGCTGCCATCTTGGCCTCTGTTTATTCCAGAAATGCCATAATGCTGCACATGTGATCAGCTATGACACCAGCCATTGGATGGTTTGACAGTTTGGTTAAGAGCCAACCAATGGGAGTGTTACATTTCCGGCGCGTGCCGGAAATGGAACTGTTTTTTTAAACTGTTAAATGGATGGGTTTACTACCGCTTTAAGTTCTGCTCACCAACAACAGACGCAGCATGCTGCCACGCATTCTGCAGGTGCCTACTCTGAATCCGTGGTGCAGTGGTCTGTTCAAATGCCGGGGCTACATTGTGCATTGCAGCACTCTACACAAAAACAGCCCAACACCCTGAAGGATTGAAGGAGCCCAGGGACAGGGAGTCTCACAGTGACTAGGTGCCCACTGCCTCCGTTGACACACACCTGCTTGACCACTGTACTACCACATCATACTGCCCAATGCAGCATGCCAGGAGCAAAATGGCCCTCCAAAAAGATCCCCGCCAGTAGCCTAATGCATCTAGGCCTGGAGAGGAGCCAGGACAGACAGAGTATTCCTATGACAATTCCTATTGTCTATAAATCTGTGATTCAAGGCAGTAAATTACTGCCTGATTAAATCATTTCAAAGTGAGGGGAATTCCCCATTTAGAAAGTTGTCACCCATACAGGATGTTCCCACTGGAAAATGTCCCCTCACTTCTTGTTCTGATGACAACTGTAAAATGTTTGATTCCCAAACACTTTGTGGTGAACTTACTACAACTGGAGAACAGAGAATCTGGTGTAACTGTTCATAGTAACCAATAAGCTTCTAACTTCAGCTTGTTCAATTAGGCTTTGACAATGAAATCTAAAAGCTGATTGGTTACTAAACACAGCTGCACCAGCGCTTCACCAGCTGTGCTCCAATTTTAGTAAATCCCCCTCTTTCTGTCTTGGCACAAATGGTCACCAGGACAGATAGTGCGCATCTACCCAGCGGTGAAACAGACAACAATAAAAATTGCTGCAGTTCCAAACCTTCCCTACTCTATACAAAACAAAAAAAAATGGTTATACTTTATTAAATGGCAATACGATCAGACAATATTTTAGTATAAATTAAATTATAATAATTTCTGATTACAAAATCACTTACTTTATCATTGTCCATTAAAGATATAGCACACTGATGAGCTTCATATAGTTCATGTTTATATTCTGAATGTTCATGATGACAATCTTCAGCACAAGATGACTGGACCTTTGGGACTGCTTTTAGATCTTCCACAAATATAAAGGGTTTAAATACAGACCTGGAAATCAATGAAACCAACAGAAATGACAAAGACTACACTAATGCTGGCCATACACTAGCCAAAAATCATTAGAAAAACTATTGTTTGCTCTCACGGCTCAGTGTTTGTTGTTCGAAAACGCGTTTGAACGATTTTTCATATAGTGTATGGCCAGCATAAGTCAAGTCAATTTAAGTGTATGTGAACCCTAAGGGTGTCTTCACACAGGCACTCTGATCAGGTCTACCTGCAAGTTTTTCAGATGGATGTGATCAGATCTGTGGTTGTGACCTTCTCAATGGAGGTATATAGGAAGGCGGATATAAAGGACTTTGTCCTTTTACATCTGCCTATCAACATGTCTGTTCAAGTGCATCCTTATCTGTTTTTCTGGACCTCATGTGACAGATCAGAGGTAGCTTGGTGTAAACAGACATGCAATTTGATTACATCTGGCAGCCCATAGATACAAAACAGGGGCACCACAATCCTCTGTTGAGGTGCGGATAAAAAACTGAATGGGCATGAATGTCACAAAACTGATATTGATCCTGTTCAGCTCGGATTCAGCAGGGAATCTGCTCAGGGATCCCCTGCAGAACAGAGCAAAGTATGCCCATGTCTGAGGACCCTAATGATTAACTTATATTTGATCCATTTTGGTTAGGCAAATAGACCACTGGAAGGGTTTTGCTATATGTTTGATAAGTTCAAAAAAAAAATATCTGTTGATCTTGCTGGAAATTTTGTGAGCCATTTACTTTCTCTGCCCTCCATCTGTGCTATTATCAATTACATTGTTCTCTGAAGACTACCAAACTACCACCTGTATGTTATGGACAACAGGAGAGGGGCAGGATTCCACAATCTGATCTTATTTTTGTTGTCCTGATACAGAAGGGTGAGTGAGCTTTGGGTCACCGGTTTGCATTCCCACAACAGCACTACCTGCCTGGAGTTTGCATGTTCTCCATGTGCTTGCGTGGGTTTCCTCTGGGTACTCCGGTTTTCTCCCACACTCCAAAGACATGCTGGTAGATTAATTGGCTCCTGTCTAAATTGGCCCTAGTATGTGTATGTATGAATGTGAGTTAGGGACCTTAGATTGTAAAGTCCTTGAGGGCAGGGACTGATGTGAATTTACAATGTATATGTAAAGTGCTGCGTAAATTGTCGCTGGTATAGAAGTACCTGAAATAAATAAATAAAATATACCTTGAGGGGTCTGGTGTGCCAGTAAGGAAGTGAATACAAGGCCGCTTCTCATCCTGAGGTAGAACAGACACAGAACTAGCTGTAGTCAGGTAGGTGTCAGAATCCACACAATTTCCACTACTTTTATTACGAAGGACGTTTATCACAGATTCCACCATCAATTCTAGAGAAAAAAAAAAGAAAACTTGCTTACTTATATGATCTAATAGATGCATGTTTTAGATACATGTGACTGTAGAGACCCCTCATGGGGCACACATCCTGCTACATTAGCAGAATTCCCCACCTTGCAATGTAGCAAGGGGGGCAGGGATGCTAGCAGTGGTAGTCACTGCATTAGGGGCAACGCCCCCCTAATCTACATGCAGGACGCCGGACGCATGGATTTCAATAGGGTTTTTTTTAAGCACCCGGTTAGAGCCTAAGGCTCTAACTGGCTTCAAAAACAGGATGGGCTTGTGGCGCAGAGCACTGCGCCTTAAGCCCACCAAGTTGTGTGACAATAGCGAATTAATATTCGCTATTGTCTTTCTGCTTCTACTCCCAGCCAATTAGGAAACAGGTCTTAAGACCCGATTGGCCGACTGTATTGCCTGCCGAGGAGGAGGAGACACAGGGGGGAAGCAGAAGCTGCCCGCGACCTAGATGGGGTAAGTGCGGGGCTAGTGGGCGGATGGTAGAGCGACAGAGGGGAGGTGGTGTTTGATTTACAGACCGACGGGGGGGGGGGGGTTTGATTGATGGACGGACCAACCCAACGGGGGGTGGGGGGTGTTTAGTTTGCTGCCCCCTCCAAAAAATGAAGCACCAGCCACCACTGGATGCTAGTGACGTCATGGCCTAATATGTTCATATTTGGATGATAATATCGATCAGCATCCCCGCTCCTTCATTACGTGAGGCTGCGGGGCACGGCATTCCCTTTTTTCATTCCAGAACTTCTCTTTTAAAGGCTAGTAAACAAAAAAACTACCTTTGTTTACATCTAAACTTCTATATTTTTCATGTTGCCCTTCAGTTATGTTCAAACTCAGTGTCAGATAAAATTAAAAGTTATCATTTTGTATTTATCCCATCACAATACTTTTAAAGAAGAATGCCACATTTAGCCAAAAATGCAACATACATTTGCATAACTTTGCATCCTGTATGTGCAAGTATAATGCATCTTTTAATCAACTGCGATCTGCCACAAGTGAAAAATTAGTTACTCTGACCAGGGCCGTTTTTAACGCAGGGCAAAAGGGGCAGCTTCCCTGGGCCCAGTCATTTTTCTGGGGCTCAAAGCAGCTGCACCTTAAGGCTACATTGCTCACAAACTGATTTCCTGATATAGCCAGGCAGCCAATCCCAGGGGCAGATAAACCATTCGGACAATGTCGGAGGCCAGCAGGGGGCTCCATGGTAGGCTCCTGGTCTCCTATTTGGTTGCCAGCAGCCGTGTGCCATGTGATGGATCAATAGAGCCGGCCACGGACCATGCAGTACTTAGTCTGAGATGAGTCCCACCTCCCTCACCACAACTACCAGCCCATATTTGCTCCTGCGTCCCGCGGACACTGCCTGATCACGCTGGATTGTTATGTGACCAGTGGTGGGTGGGACTGTTCGGCTGGTACACAGTGACAGGGCTCTTGGGGAGAAGGCTGCTTGACTCATGTGACAGGCTGCAGTCTGACGGTTGCTGGAAGATGGCAGCCTGTGGAAGAGACATGTGTTGTTTTGTGCTGCTGTGGGGAGAGGGAGAGCCACACCCCAGAGGAGCTGATGAGTGTCACCCAACCACCACCACACCCTGCATACACCCAGACTGCACCGGTCACCACCCATCACACCCCTCTACTGTGTACAGTCACACCTGATACCCTGCAGACCAATATACACTCCACTATACCCTGTGTACACTCATCACACCCTGCACACACCTATTACACCTGATACCCCACAGACTAATGTACAGCCTTCCACTCCTTGCAGAGACCTGACATAACCCAACACTCCCCATTACACCCTATTATACCCTGCATACACCAATCACATGCCAACATACAGAATGAAGAGGAGCTTAGGTGGAACTGGGGAAGAATGGGGAGGAGCTCAATAAGAATGAGGAGGTGCTCAGGAAGCATCCTTCTTAAGCTCCTCTTCATGTGTAAGGAATAGATACAAATTTGCCATATGATTTAGGTTGGCCATACATGATTCTTTTTTTTTTTTTCTCGTTCAACCAGTGGGTTGAATGAAAAGAAAAACAAGTAGATTCCCCCATCCACCTCAAATCCTTCTCACTGTGGTATTGTATTCTGACACTAGGGAGACTCCCCCATTGGCCGCATAAAATGATCAGTGTTTCCGGCTGTAGCCAGCGGCAATGATTGTTCAGGAAAAACCCGGAAGGCCCAAGAAAATATTTGCCCAGGGTCCATTCAATATTAAAGACAGAAGTAAAAACACAAACAAAAAGGGCACACCAGCCTAGCACTTTATCCTCAATCAATAATTTATTATAAAAAGAGAATCATGCTCACAAACAAAACTCTTGGTTACAATATATCAACTGGTTGACGCGTTTCCAGGTCGTACCTCTGGCTCTGGGGAAGAGGTACGACCTTGACATGCGTCAGCCAGTTCACTCAGGGCAGTGTTCGTTTGGCCTGCGATACCATGGACGTGAAGCTGTTTTTATCTTGATATGCTGTAACCAAGAGTTTTGTTTGTGAATATTATTTTTATAATAAATTATTGATTGAGAATAATGCGCTAGGCCGGTGCGCCCTTTTGTTTGTGCTTTTACTTCAGTTTACTTCAGTGGTTTGTGACGTCCCCAATCCTCTGAGGGTAACAAGGCGGCACTTATCCCAATGTATTAAGCCAAGGGTTTTCATCAGCATCTGTTTGAGGCCAGATCTTCCAGTGCAGGATACAAGTTTTGGTGCTGTGGAAATATTAAAGACGGCCCTGACTCTGACAAATCAGATGCAGCAAGTCATGACAGCAATTTGGGGAGTTAAAAGTTAACAGTGTTGGGCTTTACAATGGCTTAGTGGTTAGCACTTCTGCCTTGCAGCATTATGTTTTCCATTTCAAATCCAAGTTAAAATCCTAGTTTGTTCTCCTTGTGCTTGCATAGCTTTCCACCCACACTAATAGAACATGCTGGTAGGTTAATTGGTTCCTGTCTAAACTGGCTCTAGTGTGCATGTAAGATAAGGACCTTTGATAGTAAGCTCTTGTATGTATGTAATGTATGTATGCAAATGAAAAGTATGTAAAGTGATATGCAAATTGTCAGTGCTATAAAAATACCTGTAATAATAAAATAAATATGATAATTCCAGGAGGATATCATTTCTTTATCTTATTAGTGCTGCACATTGTATATGTTCTATGTGCACAGCACCATCTAGTGGTGAACAGCAAATGATTCAGGTATGTATGGATATCAGGCTTCATGTTTGTTAGTTTGTATTCTTTTGCATTCCAGGGACAGTTTGAGTAATGGGAACCCCAATGTGCAAGGTGCAGTAATCCAGAAAAAACAATCAGACGTCACATTTTGGTGATGTGATCTTTAAGATGAAAGTGAATTAGCTTCTATATGCAAACTCACTTTGCATATTACCATTGCTGTTCAAAGTGCATTTACTAAGTCCCTATGAACTAAAAAAATATGTATGAAGGTTACAATCCATTCCAGAAAGAGAAAATGTTTACCATCCTTGTTCTCTAAGGTCTCCTTCCCTGAACAATGGTCTCCAATGTCACCTTCTGAAAAGGCTTCAGAGAAGTTAAATTCTTTATCCTCACTCCACCATCCTTGGCTTTGTGCATAATTCCGAAGCTCTGGGTGTTCCAGATCTAGTTGTGTCTTTAGTGATAAATGGTTACAGATATATCTCACACCATCTACATGACAAAAAGAAATTCAAACAGGTGGATACAAAGTTGTACAAGCAGGGGCATATTTATGAAGCAGTGAATGTGACTTTCCCCAGACATTCACTGGTGGTGAATCGCTCATTGCAAACACGTACACCTGGACTGAATGACAGTGATTGTCAGATTCACTGCTTAACAAATATGCCCCATACTGTTTTACATCAAAATATTTCTGAGGTTGGCATGTTAATTCTCAGTGTTGTAGCTTTCAGTGCTAAAAAGATTTAGATAATGACCCTAAATACCTGAGCTCTAACCCAATCTGACCCAACATTTAACCTTAACCATTAAAGTGCAGCTAAATCCATACACAATATATATTATATTGCAGCCTATCAGTTCTCAGATGTGGGGGCTGCATTTGTTTTCTTTTTTTTAATGGCTTTTTTCCCTTCAGGCCTCATGTACACAGGGCATTTGATTTTATCCTCTAAACGTCTTTTATTCCTGCACATGCGTTTGGACACATTTAGGCGTTCAAGCAATAATGGATTTCACTGACCAGAATATTCATTTATTCTAGTCACTGGAATAAATGAACACTCAAGCGCTAAGCGGGTCAAGCTTTTAAGCACATTTAGATGCATTCACTCATGTCAATCATTTTCTCTGCTTAAAAGCTCCTCTCCTGAACACACAGGTGATGAGGTATTTTTTCAGCCTGTAAATGCTCGTCTTATAAAGCCTGGTACACATGTTTAGATTTTCAGATGACCGAACGTCCGTTTTTTGTTGGATGCTTGTCGAAAGTGAAGAAGTTACTCACAATACGAAAATTCTCGTACGTCCGAATTCAACGTCAGAAGTGACGTAATGTGTTGAATAGTTGTGTATGTATTTTTTTTTTCCGCTTCTGAGCATGCGTAGTCGTGATCTTATGATTTTTTTCGGATGAGAAACCGTACCAATTATATGAAAGACGTTCAGTTGCCATACGAAAACATTTTTATAATCTGCACATCCAGCTTTTGGCTATTGAAAAATCTGAATCGGCTGTCGAAAGGACCAAACGAACGGTAAGAATTTTGTTGTACGAAAATTCCCGTATGAATTTCATATCATGTGCCTTAATACACCTGTGAATGCCTATGTGTGCAAGGACTCATAGGCTAAGATTGAGGTGCATTTACAGGCTGTCCCAGTGTGCATGAGGCCTTATTACTACTTGGTGATTCTGTGAATAAAGCACTTCATGCCTTATGGTGGCTACACTCACTCTTATCTGTATCTATGGAAGGAGCCATGCCTGTCACCCTAGGCTCCATGACCAGGGGTGGGGTGTTATTTTTTTTTTAGTTTAAAAAGGACGTAAACGCTTCCTTTTTTACCCTCTTTTTTCTTGCCTGCAAAGTAAAGCCATAATAATGTGCAACTTACCTGCAAACAAAGCCTGCACTGTCCCTGCTGGAGGCCGCATCCATCTTCTCCTGTCTTCCTTCCGGGTCCGCGGACTCCAGCTGTGTGACTGGCACATGCGCGCGGGAGCTGCCAGCCACGGCACAAGCTTCTGAAGAGACGGAACGGGCAGCCGTTCCTTCAGAGCACATGTGCCGATAACGTAATCGGTGGCGTATACAGAGAGTAGATCAGACGGGTGCAATCCTCCACCAAACGGTTAATGTGCTTACCACAAACTGGTAAGAAACTAGCATAAAATACTTTAGCCTGGAGAGGACCTCACTTGATAGATCACGGTGGCCTTGCAGTGTATGTAATTCAATCTCTGGAGAGTCTAAGATGACATCTAACCATACACTGCAAGGCCACTGTGATCTATCAAGTGAGGTCCTCTCCAGACTAAAGCATGTTATGCTGGTTTCTTACCAGCTTCTGGTAAGCACATTAACCATTTGGTGGAGGATTGCACCCGTTTGATCTACTCTCTGCACCTATCACTGTTTGCTGTTATCCACTTGGACACTTTCTAATAGGTTACACCCAGTAGCCTAGTCCATATTACCATGTGGACTTAATTGTTTGCATGTTGACCATTACCTATTTGGTCTTTATTACTGGGACTTATTATTATTTTCCATCACATATACTGTCATATGTTAGACACATACTTCAAACTTTCTTGTTTTTGTTTATACCATACAGCAATGTATTTTTAAGTCTTATTCACTTATGTTCACTGTTTCTATTGGTTTTAATCATTTTAATATTTTGAGGCTACCTTTATTGGGCTTTTGCACTTTTTTGTGACTTAGTTTTATTGATCAATTTTTGAGTGGCGCTGAACCCTATTTCCCATTATTCTCCAATTAGTCAATTGATGTGCGAGCTGCTACATTTGAGCCTTTATTAGCAAGCGCGGTATTTCTTTATTTTTACTCTCAGTGTTATCACTGACAAAGTATAATTCCCCTAAACACCGTACTGTCATGAAATTTGTCTCTTATTTGTGAAGGAAAGCATTGCGAATTTTTAGAGCAATAGTAGTCTTTATTTAACAGGATTTAAACCAGAAATGAAATGACTATGTCTAATGCAGGAACAAAAGACATTAATATATTAGTAGATCAATGCACACTAACCTGTGATTTTTTCAGCAGCCCAAAATTTTCCTACGGTCTCCAGTAACCAGGCCTCTGACCTATCCACAATGAGAAAGGCACTTTGGAATCCTTGATCACCGTTCTGGAAGTAGCTTCCCCCTTGACCGTGCTCCTCTAGTAAAGACACTATTATATGAAGAGCCTCTTTGGCATTTGTTCCACGTTCAAGGCCTAGTCTGAAAAAAAATAAAAAAATAAGTGGCACTATAAGAAACTAGCTGAATTAAAGTGTCTCTAAAACCCCCAAAAAAACTTTTCGATATAGTAGTGGCCTTCAGTTATTCAGGAACTACAATTCCCATTATGCCTAGTCATGTCTGTGAATGTCAGAGTTTTACAATGCCTCATGGGATGTGTAGTTCCGCAACAGCTAGAGGGCCATAGTTTGGAGACCCCTGCTCTATAGCAGTGATGGTGAACCTTGGCACCCCAGATGTTTTGGAATTACATTTCCCATGATGCCCACCTACACTGCAGAGTGCATGAGCATCATGGGAAATGTAGTTCCAAAACATCTGGGGTGCCAAGGTTCACCATCACTGCTCTATAGTGTGTACAGTACTTGTCTCAATCCAGAGCACTACAGTAGGTCATTTCTGTCTGCTGCCTTCTTCCACTGCTATCTACATGAATCACTTCTGACAAGTTTTCCTGAAAAAAAAAGTTGACAGAACACAGCATGTGACTGACGGCCTCCTTTCTGTTCCTGTGTGCCGTGTGAACGGAGGTCTGCCCCTTACCTACCATCAGCTCTCACCGTAGAGTGTAACTTCTGCTCCCCGCCACCTGTGTTCTGAAAGATCAGACAAGCTGTATAACCTCTGCACTTTGAACGGCTGTAGAGAAGACTGCAAATAAACAGGTACATGTTTTGATTTACTTACCTTTCTTGTTTCCCTGAAGGCACTGATGACATAACCCCGGCCACACTGATGCCCCATGGGAAGGCAACATCAGTGCCTTCAAGGAGATTTTCTACCTGATCTGCAAGATTGCACAGCTTTGTCGTACTGCACATTAACGAGATGGGCAGCATGACATCATGAGATCTAGGGGGATTACAACCAACAGTGGCGGCCCCATCCATGCATTCGGCCCTCTAATGCACATGCAGGGCGCCGGACGCATGGATTCCAATGGGGGGGGGGGGGTTAAGCACGTGATTACAGCCAGAGGCTCTAATAGACTTCAAAAAACGGTGGGCTCGAGGCGCAGAACATTGTGCTCCAAGCCCATCCAGTTGTGTGACAATAGCAAATGAATATTCACTATTGTCCCACTGATCCTCCTCCCGGCCAGGAAGCGGGTCCTGAGGCCCATCACCCGATTGGCTGAAAAGACAGACAATCCTATTGAACGATTAGGAGGAGGGAGGAGATGCATGGAGGAAGCTGCCATGATGCAGAGGAGGAAGAGATGCCTTGCCTGCCCGCCGTCTGTAGGAGCGATGACCGATCAACCGCGAGACCCCCGGGGGGGGGTTGTTTGCTGCCCCCCAAAAACAAACCCACCAGCTGCCACTGACAACTAACATTATACGGCACATGACACCATGTGCTCCATCAAGCCCATAGAACTAGAATGGTGAGCTGATCCCATAAAGAATTTTCAAAATTGTGGCGCAGGAGTGAGTGCACATGTCTTTTTCCATAAAAAGTCGGGGGAAACCCTTTTTAGGTTGGTTATGATTGGGCTACCGCAATGGATAAAAAAAGTGCACAATCCTTTTTTTTTTTTTTTATACACAGTGCACAACAACACCTGGTATGTGCATTGTGGTGCACTGCGGTGCACTTTACTGCACAGTGTGTTGGGGTGCTAATTACAATGAATGGCACTACAGCGCACCCAACTTAGAGAAGGTGCATTGCTCTGCACTGTGGCAACAAATCCCAATGCAAGTATTTTAGCGTGAATGTGTGTCTCAGTAAAAGTCGTCACCAGAATTAATAAAGAGAATTAATCTTTCTAGAAGGGATACAGCAATAAAAGCCTACAGGGGTTATAACTCCTTATCTACTCAATCCAAAACAAAAAGATGGCTTTAGAGATACTAAAGTCTCTCTGCCAGCAAGAGAGAGCAGCCAATGCCCTCTTCGCTCTATGACAGAGTCTCTGTAAACTGGTACAATGGTACATTACAGCGCTGCAAACAATGAGCTGGGGAAATATTAAAAGTGTTTTGTATCCAGTATTGGTGTCAGTGACTGCAATAATAACCCCAACCTTGGTGTAAGTGACTGCAATAACAAGCACAAACACTAGTGTCAGTGGCTGTAATATTAACTGCAACATTGGCGTCAGTGACCACAATAATAACCCTAAACGTTGGTGTCAGTGACTGCAATAATAACACCAACATTAGTGTTAGTGACTGCAATAACAACCTTAAATAATGGTGTAAGTGACTGCAATATTAACTCCAACACTGGTGTCAATGACTACAATAATAACCCTCAACATTGGTGTCAGTAACTGCAATAGTAATCCCCAACATTGGTGTCAGTGCCTGCAATAACCTGAACACTAATGTCTGTGACTGCAATACTAGCACCCCTGCCTATCTACATGCCAAGTCCTGCTGCTGCCAAGTTAAAAGTGTAGGATCGTCATGGGCCCTCCATGCATTCAGAGAATCCCAAAATAAAGTCAAACAGCCATTTATTTCACTCAATGACAATCTAAAGTGCTGCATACCAACATCTGCTCCACAGTCCTAAAAAGCACAGACCACTTACCTGACAAGATCCATTGCCAGCAATAACTTTGAGGCCTCAGCAGCCTGTCTTGTGGTAATGGCTACATTTCCAATGCAGACGCCATGTTCATTGGCTCCCATCTCAGCACCCCACATCCAAGCTGGTTTACTCAGTATTACAGAATGGGTTTGGGTAACCTGGTCAATTTCCAGGTATGTGCACTGGAAAATAACAATAAAATATACTTTACAGATTTAGCTAACAAATGACAACATGGTATATGACATATATTTTTGTGAGGAGGGAAAGCCACGACTGCAATCTCTGTGTCCAGCGCATAATGCCTTGTATATACCACTGAATGAAGCCACAGGTTACGGCAAACTCCTAATGCATTGTGTGCCTTTTGGCTGTTGCAGACCTGATCATCTATGAAATGCTAAGCTGGACAGGTTTCCATTCCCGGGAAAAAAAATGTCTCCATGTATAGATGGTGGATAGAGGCAAAAGGCAGTACAAATGTAAGTTATGATTGCAACAAAGACTGCAAAATGAGCACGAATGTCATTTTAATTAGTATACTAGGCGTTTGATAAAATGATATGAATAGAATACATTTTAGATGAAGGTATATTGAAGTATATCTAAAGGTTTCTATATAGCAGTCTAAACAGTTCCCAAATCCAGTTACAACAGTGGAGGCCGGTGGATTTTTTATTTTATTTTGGGGGGGGTGGCAGGCAACCCCCCCGTCGGCGGCGCGGCACTACCACCACCAAACCCACCCCCCGGCGGTGTGGCACTACCACCCCCCCTTTGTCTGCTGGTCGGTCCGGCACTTACCCCAGCAAGGCAGCGGGAGACGGGCATCGGCTCCTCTGCTCCCGTCTGTCCTCTCCTCCATTTTCCATGCGTCTCCTCCTCCTAGGCTATAGGCATCCAATAGGATCGCCTGTCCTTTTGGCCAAACGGGTGACAGGTCTCAGCCCCGCCTGCTGATTGGCCGGGAGGAGGATCAGTGTTAGAATAGCGAATTATCATTCGCTATTCTAACACCCTTGGCTCTAATAGATGCTTCAAAACAATACCCCCACAATTGTAATTCATGCGCCCGGCATCTTGAAAGGGGCCGGGCGCATGGATATGGGGGCGGCGGCAGGGATAGGGGAGGTGGTGCCCGTGCGCCCTTAATGGACGGACCGCCACTGAATTACAATGTAATGAGTGTTTCAGCAAACAAAGGCAGTGCTGTCAATCCAGAAAGCAGTGGGCAGACACATCCTACATGGTGACAATGCTGCTCTAAATTCAGGAGCAGTGCAGAAGTGTTGCCACCCCATGGCAGGGAGCTGTGTGGTACTGGCACAATGCAGTGAATATGTGCTTACAATTAAAGGCTAAGTTCACCTTTTTCCACCTTTTTTTTTTTCTAAATTCCATCTCCCCTATGTACCAATATAGCATTAATGTACTTATTTTTCAAAAATATTAAAGCTTTCCATGAGCTTTCCATTGCTTTCCAAAGCACTGAAAGCACGACCAGTAATTTTAGGTGTATAAAGGTGGCCATATACTATACAATCTGATTGTACAGATGTCCATGAGGACAGTGAAGTAACTGTCTGTAGAATTAATGGAAAGCTTTGATATTTTTGCAACAGAAGAACATTAATGGTATATTGGTACATAGGGGAGCTGGAATTTAGAAAAAAAAAAAAAAGAAGAAGTGAACAAAGGTGAATTTAGCCTTTAAGTTTAAAAATTACAGTAAAAAACCCACCAAGCTCCTTTCTAAAAAAAGTTCTGAGGCTTCTTTGGTGCGATTGTTGCATGTAGGGCGGCCCATTCAGGTGGATGGGCTGCCCTATGTGTGATGAGTGAAAATTCTCGAAAACACCTCCCACCCTCCCTAAAAAAAACGCATGTGGGAATGTGAGTTCCCGCTATGCAGAGATGTGAACGAGCTTGACAGTTGAGTGTTTCTATCCGCTCCCTTCTATGTACTTGTATAAAGATCGCCAAACACTATGCAATCTGATTGTATATTGTGTATTTAGTGAGAAGGGTGATCACTGATTGATTGCTTTTAAAAAACATGCAGCTGGGAATGAGTGGGTAGGTAGGAGAGCGGATGATGCAGGGTGTGTGCTAATGAGGTCAGCTGGTCAACTCCTTCCTGTGTCATAAACTATAGTCTGACCAAGAAGTAAAGCAGAACTAATGGATATGTTTGGAAACATTGATGAGGACAGTGAGGTAAGTGTCTGTAGAATTAATGGAAAGCTTTGATAATTTTGCAATACAAGTACATTAACCGCTTCCTGACCGGCCGCCATGGATTAAAGGCGGCAGCATGACTCCGCTGCGCGAATCGTCTTCACCTGGCGGCGGGCGCAGGAACGTGTATTGTGGGCGCACGCGCGCCCAGTGGCTAGCGGGGGAGCCAATCAGCGAGTGGTCCGGACTCGCCGGCCACTCCTGACCGCTCCCCCGCAGTGACAGAATGGGGATCCATGAATGTAAACAAGGGGATCCACGTTCTGACAGGGGAGAGGAGAGTGATCGTATGTTCCCAGTATATGGGAGCAGCGATCTCTCTCCTCCCCCAGTCACCCCAGCCCTAATACAGTTAGAACACTGTGACGGTTAGAACACATTTAACCCCTGCCCCCTAGTGCTAAACCCCTTCCCTGCCAGTGACATTTATACAGTAATCAGTGGCTATTTACAGCACTGATTGCTGTATAAATGTCAGTGGTTCCAAAAAAGTGTCAAAAGTGTCCGATATGTCCGCCGCAATATTGCAGTCCCACTATAAATTGCAGATCGTCGCCATTACTAGTTAAAAAAACACAATAAAAACGCAATAAATCAATTCTCAGTTTGTAGACGCTATACATTTTCCAACCAATCAATATACGCTTATTGCTATCTTTCTACATCACATCACAGCCCCGCCCCAGGATGTGACATCATGTGGGTGGGGCTAATGATGACGTCATCGTGTGGCCCCGCCCCCATTCCAATATAAGGCAACCGCGCAGCACGGACCCGGTATTCGAGTGGAAGAGAGCGACGAGTCAACAGCTCCAGAAGAAGGGGAAGGGGAAGAAGAAGAAGAAGAAGAAGAGGGAGAAGAAGCAGCGGCGGGAGAAGGAAGCCGGGGAGACAGCAGCAAAAGAGCTGAAGAACCCCGCAGAAGACCCCTCAGAAGACCCCGCAAAAGAGCCGAAGAAAGAAGAGAGGGGAGAAGATGCCGGAGCGGATTTAATAAAATATTTTAAAAAGCTGTGTCGTGTTTTTTTTTTGTACACTTTTTCCCCCCAGGTAAATGGGTAGGGGTACGATGTACCCCATACTCATTTACATAGGGTGGGGGGCCGGCATCTGGGGGCCCCCTTGTTAAAGGGGGCGTCCAGATTCCGATAAGCCCCCGCCCGCAGACCCCGACAACCAACGGCCAGGGTTGTCGGGAAGAGGCTCTTGTCCCCATCAACATGGGGACAAGGTGCTTTGGGGTGGGGGGCGCAGAGCCCCCCCTGCCCCAAAGCACCCATACTCCCCATGTTGAGGGCATGCGGCCTGGTACGGTCCAGGAGGGGGGGGGCCGCTTGCTCGTCCCCACCCCCTTTCCTGGCCTGCCAGGCTGCGTGCTTGGATAAGGGTCTGGTATGGATTTTGGGGGAACCCTATGCCGTTTTTTTCGGCGTGGGTGCTCCTATTAAATCCATCCCAGATCGAAGAGCCTGGTATACCGTGGGGGGGGGGGGGACCCCACGCAAATTTTTTTGCGGGGGTTCCCCTTTAAGACACGGCACACAAGTCGCGCCGCAAGTCGGATCACCGCGATCCGACTTCTGGTGCGGCTTCTATTCAAATCAATGGGCTCCCATAGGGAACCATTGATTTTGAATAGAGGCAGAAAACGCCGCAAAAAGCTGGCGTGAAAAAACGTCCATTGACGTTAATGCAAAACGCCAGTTTTTTCCCCTGACGTCAGGCCCGGCGTTTTGCTTATTTTTCTGCAAACGCCCGTGTGTATGAGGCCTAAAACACCAACTATGTTTTTTAAATGTGCCAGGGCCTCTGACAAAGTGGTTCTGCACCTAGGTTTTCAAGTGGCAATGAGACCCCTTTGCTGGCCTCTGCTGGGATTTTTCATTATTGTTACTTTATAGCAGTGGTTCTCAACTCCGGTCCTCGAGACCCACTAACAGGTCAGGTTTGCAGGATAACTGAAATACATCACAGGTGATATCATTTGCTGCTCAGTGATTGCAGTATTCTAGTCTTCATCTCCCCAAGGTAATACTTAAAATCTGGCCTATTGGTAAGTCCTGAGGACAGAAGTTGAGAACCCCTGCTTTATAGGGAACAAAGCTCAAGGACTGAGATGTCCTCCCTCCAACAGTTGGATAAAACTCCATGTACACACAAATGAAGGCCTTGAGATAAGGACAGAGTGGTTCTACAGCACTGGCTGCACTACATGTTAGGCATATTGGCCTTGATACCAATGCACCAACATAGAGTAGATTGTGATTGTGAAGTTAGTAGTGAAATTCTGCCAGACCCTGCTGAACAGACCGAACTTCGACCCGTGTATGGCCGGCTTAAACCATTACATGATCACCCAAGAAGCATCTACCTGTGATTGAAGTATCAGTTTAGGGTCAGCTGTAGTCATTACATGCACAAAACCCCAAAAAAAAGAAAGATTAATTTTAAAGGGGAGTTCCGCCTTGGGAAAAAAAAATTAAAAGTCAGCAGCTACAATTACTGCAGTTGCTGACTTTTAATATATGGACAGTTACCTGTCCAGCGAGCCGCGATGTCGGAACCCCAGCCGATCTTCGGATCGACTGTCTGGTGCAGCCGCTGCCATTCCAGGTAAGGGAGCCCGGCAGTCAAGCCTTTTGGCTTCACGGTCGGTTCCCTAATGCATATGCGCGAAGCGTGCTGCACTATCTGACTGGCCCGGCGGCGGAGGAAGCCAAAAGGTGCCAAATGTGACACGGGGGGGGCAGGGAAGCAATTAAGCGGAAGTTCAACTTTTGGGTGAACTCTGCTTTAAGATAGCATTCATAAGTCAAGTTTTACTGTGGCAAAGAAATCTTCTAATCAAAATTACAATAAATGAAACATCCATCCAAAAATAAATAAGACTGTAAGCTTCTTGAGTGCAGGGACTGAGGTGAATGTACAGTATGTAAAGCGCTACATACATTGCTGGTCCTATATAAATCCCTGTAATAAATAACAAAAGTGTACACAAAATCTCAAATACTCTCAAATCACCCTGGTCCATATACTAAAAAACACCATGAATAGGAAGTTGGTCTGGTAGGAAAACCAATAGGGGTATATGTACAGGATATGTATACAGATGTACCTCACAGCATCTGTGCATGTGACTTGGTCTAAGCTAATCACAGCGATTGCTTAAAGACACATAAGATGTTAATCCAGCCTTACCCTTACCTGAACTTTGCTTCCAGGATCATGGCTTTTGGATGGCACATACACCACTTCTTGGACTTCATCTCTGGGCCGGGCTGAATTCTTCCCAAACAAAATGCAGCCATTTTTTGTATGGGGTGGAAAGGCCACAAAACAAAAGCTTGGAGGTGCTCCAGTCATACTAAAGAAAACCAACATTACAGATTTTATAATAATTTCTGACAGGTGAAAAATGTACAGTTAAGCGAAAACTTTTTTACTGATACGATTAAAACTGCAAACTTTCCAGACAGCTCTCAACTAAAATGTAAACCTATCATTGTGGAAGTGTAACCAATTCACCTCCACCATATACCTGAATAGTGTGCTGCGTCACAAAAAAATGATATTAAGGTAAAACATGTACCAGTATTTGTATTGCTCCCCCACCATCTAAATACTCACCAGAGTCTTCACTCGATCCAGCGCTGTGCTCACCTGCAGCAGCTCTGTCCACTCTCCCTGCATTCACAGGACAGAGAGGCAACAGTGGGAGCCATTAGCTCCTTCTGCTGTCAATCAAACCCTGTGAGCAGACAGCCGGGGGGGGGGGGGCAGGTCCCCGCCGCTATGTGTGTGTACAGCACGATGTGTGCTTATTGACGCATACTGCCCGGCTTGGAAGCGTGTACACACGTGTGCCCCCATAGCACACAGCTTGGTATGGGGACACCCACAGAAGAGGAGCAGCAGAGAAACCCAAAAGAGGAGGTTCAGGGCCACTCTGTGCAATACCATTGCACAGAGGTAAATATACCATGTTTATTATTTTAGAAAAAAATAATGAGTTTAAGGCCCTTTTCACGGGATCGCCCCGCTCGGATCTGCCTGTCCGTATGACTTGTATGGGCAGGCAGATGTCAGCAAAGATGTGTCCACTGACACTCGTCTGCCATCCGATCCAACAAGATCCGCTCAAAACAGACGGATGGCGATATGTTTGCCATCCGTCCAGTGGGTCGGATCGGATTGGATCAAATGAAAAAGGACATGCGTTCCATTTTCATCCGATCTTCCCCATAGAGAACAGTGGGGCTCTTACTGGTCTGTCCCTGCACAGTGACCAGAGACGGACCTGTCATCCGCCAGCTCAGCGGGGATAAACGGAGCGATCTCCAGTTGAGCTAGCGGAGTCCGCTGAGTGGATCCGCCCCGTGTGAAAGGGGCCTAAAGTAGAAAGTAGAACTCCCATTAAAAAAAAAAGAATTTTGTTTAGGAATTCTACCTATCCTGCTCAGGCTGCCCCAAATCTGATGCCTTTGCAGGCTCATTATCATTGTCAGGGTTTCCATCTCCCTGTTCTGTCTCTCAGTGTCTTCTTTCTCTCTTTTCGGGACCTACAGTATATCACAAAAGTGAGTACACCCCTCACATTTTTGTGAATATTTTATCATATCTTTTCATGTGACAACACTGAAGAAGTGACACTTTGCTACAACGTAAAGTAGTGAGTGTATAGCTTGTATAACAGTGTAAATTTGCTGTCCCCTCAAAATAACTCAACACACAGCCATTAATGTCTAAACCGCTGGCAACAAAAGTGAGTACACACCTAAGTGAAAATGTCCAAATTGGGCCCAAAGTGTCAATATTTTGTGTGGCCACCATTATTTTTTAGCACTGCCTTAACCCTCTTGGGCATGGAGTTCACCAGAGCTTCACAGGTTGCCACTGGAGTCCTCTTCCACTCCTCCATGACGACATCACGGAGCTGGTGGATGTTAGAGACCTTGCGCTCCTCCACCTTCCGTTTGAGGATGCCCCACAGATGCTCAATAGGGTTTAGGTCTGGAGACATGCTTGGCCCTCAGCTTCTTTAGCAAGGCAGTGGTCATCTTGAAGGTGTGTTTAGGGTCGTTATCATGTTGGAATATTGCCCTGCGGCCTACTCTCCGAAAGAAGGGGATCATGCTCTGCTTCAGTATGTCACTGTACATGTTGGCATTCATGGTTCCCTCAGTGAACTGCAGCTCCCCAGTACTGGCAGCACTCATGCAGCCCAAGACAATGACACTCCCACCACCATGCTTGACTGTAGGCAAGACACACTTGTCTTTGTCATGGTTCCAGTAATCCTTATCCTTAGTCTACTTCAGCAAACAGTTTGTGGGCTTTCTTGTGCATCATCTTTAGAAGAGGCTTCTTTCTGGGATGACAGCCATGCAGACCAATTTGATGCAGTGTGCGGTGTATGGTCTGAGCACTGACAGGCTAACCCCCCACCGCTTCAACCTCTGCAGAAATGTTGGCAGCACTCATACATCTATTTCCCAAAGACAACCTCTGGATAGGACGTTGAGCATGTGCACTCAACTTCTTTGGTCGACCATGGCGAGGTCTGTTCTGAGTGGAACCTGTCCTGTTAAACCACTGTATGGTCTTGGCCACCATGCTGCAGCTCAGTTTCAGGGACTTGGCAATCTTCTTATAGCCTAGGCCATCTTTATGTAAAGCAACATTTCTTTTTTTCAGATCCTCAGAGAGTTCTTTGCCATGAGGTGCCATGTTGCACTTCCAGGGAATGCATTAACGTGCCAAAAAATCCTTAAGGCTTTAAGCCTACTACATGCAACTGGAATTGTCCCAGACCTGACTTGAGCTTCACAACTGCCTGTAGATGAAAGTATAACTAAAGGCAAAACTTTTTTTTGAGTTTTGGATGAAGTGAAGAAGGATTAGGGTGCTTATTAGGTTTTTATTGCCATCTCTGCCCCCGTTAAGGAGATTCACCCTCTCTATTTGTCCTGTTTATCATTACCATTGAAAGTGAAAGTAAAAGTAAAAGAAAACCCCAAATTTTGTGTTGCCCCCAGAAAAGTAATAGAGGGGAATTCTTGCAATGGGGACATGACTGCTGAGAGCTAAGGCACGATTTAAACTTGTTACCGACCATCAGAAAAACCTCGCCCCCCCAAAAAAGACACACAAACTTATTTAAATTGGAATAAGGGCAAGGCCACAGCTTTATTGAACTACATTCAACTGTAACAACGTTCAACATACCACATAATAATGCCAGTCACGGGTATACCGTGAGCATACATAACTAAACCAGATTGTCTAAGAGGCCCGTCTCCACCATTAGTGCGAGACAGGCATTAAACAGGTCACCGATCTTAAACTTGCGGGCATAGCCCATAAAGCAATATTCATCGCTGGCCAGGTAAAACCGCCAACAAAGCTGTGACAACTTCCAAAGGGCGGGCGGGTGGGCAACTCTTGACGTCAGGATCTCCTCAGAGCGGTGGGACGTGCCCTTGCGCAGCCTTTTCTCTTCAGTCCCAGCTCCACCCCATCCCCTCATACCTTAGTGGCCAATCCCATCTGTGCCACTTCCCCAACTTGCTTTGCTCACGCCCCATCGCTGCCCCTCTCCCATCAGTCATGGCTACCTTTCCCCAGTACAGGGGTGGGTCAAGGTGCCTTCATGACTGCTGAGAGCTAAGGCACGATTTAAACTTGTTACCGACCATCAGAAAAACCTCGCCCCCCCAAAAAAGACACACAAACTTATTTAAATTGGAATAAGGGCAAGGCCACAGCTTTATTGAACTACATTCAACTGTAACAACGTTCAACATACCACATAGTAATGCCAGTCACGGGTATACCGTGAGCATACATAACTAAACCAGATTGTCTAAGAGGCCCGTCTCCACCATTAGTGCGAGACAGGCATTAAACAGGTCACCGATCTTAAACTTGCGGGCATAGCCCATAAAGCAATATTCATCGCTGGCCAGGTAAAACCGCCACACGCCGTCAGTGGTACACTGACGAGTGCCCCACCGCAGCCAGCGCTTGTTCAATACCACCGATGAGGCCCAAGTTAAAAATATCGAGACCAATGTCATTTAAATGTACCCCATCGGACCTGAGCAGATCGCTGTTATCACCTTCGAGATCTTTGTGACCAGAGTTTTAAACAAGCGTCCTAACCACCGTGTCATCACGCAGTGTTTCTAGAGCTTCCACTATTGTCGCTAGACGAGTCCAGGCTACCCCATGTAAATTTACTGTAACCAGAGCTATAAAAATTGAACCCGGAGTAGCCACCATAACTTGTTCGCGACCGACGCCACCCCGTGAGCAGTCACATGGTGACTGCCGCACACCGCCAAAATGGACCGGTCGCTACTTATAACGAAATACCCGATACGGGCGTTCAAATTCTAGCCACTGGACAAATTACGGACAGAGCGTGATTACCACCTCTGCCCGGAGAATCTGTTAGACCAAATCAA
>BLSH010241806.1:225613-236092 GCA_018402905.1 Glandirana rugosa
GGTGATTCCATACTCCCCTACCCCACCTCGACCCTGACTTCTCTTTTCCGACGCGTTCCCGTGCAGGGTGGTGAGACTCCTCTAGGACTGCAGTTCTCAACAGTTCTGGCGTGGTGTTCAAGGAAGGGGACTCCGGATCACACCTGGGTTCTACCTGCTCCTGCGACACCAGCGGGCCCAGTCCCTGGAAGAAAGCGTCCCTGTGCGCCTGACCGACTAGGGGGACGAGAGGCCACTCCTGGGAGGACTGGGACTCAGTCTGGAAGGAGGGCGGGTTGTCCTGACAGCCCTGGGAGCTGGAATGCTGTCCTCCGCTGAATGGACCAGGGGAGTGGGGGAGACAGTCTCACCGGAGAGCAGGGGGATCAGCCAGTCCGCGTGTCCCTGCGAAAGAAGGTCCCTGACCCGGGCGACCACAGCGTCCTCGTCCATCTTGGGTCCACACTAGGCCTCAGGGGAAGGAACTTGTGGTGCGGTCTTGACAACTCTTGACGTCAGGATCTCCTCAGAGTGGTGGGACGTGCCCTTGCGCAGCCTTTTCTCTTCAGTCCCAGCTCCACCCCATCCCCTCATACCTTAGTGGCCAATCCCATCTGTGCCACTTCCCCAACTTGCTTTGCTCACGCCCCATCGCTGCCCCTCTCCCATCAGTCATGGCTACCTTTCCCCAGTACAGGGGTGGGTCAAGGTGCCTTCATTAGTTCCAGTGATCTGGAGTCCTTAAGGAATTCCCTTAATTTGCAGAGGTTTCCTCTCACTTTCTGTTTTGGCTATGGGACACAGATGGTGAAAAATAAAGTGTCAGGGTTATAACCCTCCCTTACTTTTTCCAGAATAAAAAAAAATATTCTACTTTAAAATGTATTATGAATACAGCATATATTACAAATACCATGTACTGTAGATTACAGGTCTAAGAAGTATTGGATGTGTATGAATTATTTGTTTCTGCTATATACTGTATAGTCACATATCAGGAATCAGGAATTTTTTTCATACAAAGTTAAAGTGAGCTTTCTCTCAAAAATTAAACATTTCACTAATCTAATCTAAACCCCATCATTTTTTTAGCTATCTTTATCGTTTTTTATTGATCTTTTTTTTTTTTATTTATTTTTTTTTACATTTTTTCCTGCAGGTTCTCCTTCCTTCCACGTATTCCAGGAGACATTACTATCCTCCATTCATAGAACACTATGTTGGACTATACATTTGTATGCAAAAGTTTAGGAACCCCTGACAATTCCCATGATTGTCATTTATAAATATTTTGTTGTTTGGATCAGCAATTTCATTTTGATCTATCAAATAACTAAAGGACACAGTAATATTTCAGTAGTGAAATGAGGTTTATTGGATTAACAGAAAATGTGCAATATGCATCAAAACCAAATTAGACAGGTGCATAAATTTGGGCACCCCCAACAGAAAAATCACATCAATATTTAGTAGATCCTCCTTTAGCAGAAATAACAGCCTCTAGACCCTTCCTATAGCCTGTAATGATTGTCTGGATTCTGGATGAATGTATTTTGGACCATTCCTCCTTACAAAACCTCTCCAGTTCAGTTAGGTTTGAAGGTTGCCGAGCATGGACGGCCCGCTTCAAATCACCCCACAGATGTTCAATGATATTCAGGGGACTGGGATGGCCATTCCAGAACATTGTACTTGTTCCTCTGCATAAATGACAGAGTAGATTTTGAGCAGGTTTTGGGTCGTTGTCTTGTTGAAATATCCAGCCCCAGCGTAACTTCAACTTTGTGACTGATTCCTCAACATTATTCTCAAGAATCTGCTGATATTGAGTGGAATCCATGCGACCCTCAACTTTAACCAGATTCCCAGTACCGGCATTGGCCACACAGCCCCACAGCATGAGGGAACCTCCACCAAATTTTACTGTGGGTAGCAAGTGTTTTTCTTGGAACGCTGTGTTCTTTTGCCGCCATGCATAACGCCCCTTGTTATGACCAAATAACTCAATCTTTGTTTCATCAGTCCACAGCACCTTATTCCAAAATGAAGCTGGCTTGTCCAAATGTCCATTTGCATACCTCAAGAGACTCAGTTTGGGGCATGTGTGCAGAAAAGGCTTCTTTCGCATCTCCCATACAGCTTCTCCCTGTGCAAAGTGCGCTGAATTATTGAACGATGCACAGTGACACCATCTGCAGCAAGTTGATGTTGTAGGTCTTTGGAGGTGGTCTGTGGGCTGTTTTTGACCGTTCTCACCATCCTTCGTCTTTGCCTCTCCAATATTTTATGTGGCTGCCACTTCTGGCCTTAACAAGAACTGGGCCTGTGGTCTTCCATTTCCTCACTATGTTCCTCACAGTGGACACTGACAGCTTATATCTCTGCAATAACTTTTTGTAGCCTTCCCCTAAACCATAATGTAGAACAATCTTTGTTTTCAGGTCATTTGAGAGTTGTTTTGTGGCCCCCATGTTGCCACTCTTCAGAGGAGAGTCAAAGAGAACAACAACTTGTAATTGGCCACCTCAAATACCTTTTCTCATGATTGGATGCACCTGCCTATGAAGTTCAAGGCTTAATGAGCTCACCAAACCAATTGTGTGTTCCAGTTAATCAGTGCTAAGTAGTTACAGGTATTCAAATCAACAAAATGACAAGGGTGCCCAAATTTATGCACCTGTCTAATTTTGTTTTGATGTATATTGCACATTTTCTGTTAATCCAATACACCTAATTTCACTACTGCAATATTACTGTGTCCTTCAGTTATTTAAAAGATCAAAATAAAATTGATGATCCAAACACCCAAATATTTATAAATCACAATAATGGAAATTGAAAGGGGTTCCTAAACGTTTGCATACAACTGTATATGGTAGTACAGCTATGTTACGAAGAACTCAGAAAAACTAAAGCCTATGTTAATGCTAGTGATAGACTGTATCATAAATGTCATTTTTTTTTTTAAATGTTGCCCTTAGTAACATTTAAAGCCCCTTGCAACTGATGGCATCATAGTAAAATGCAAAAACTGGAAAAATAAACTACTCAATCTCCAGATCTTTAATTAGATATGTTGTTTATATGTAATTAGGTGTGGAATGGGGTTTTTCTTACCATGAGTTTCTTATGGGAACTAGAATTAGTAACGGTCACTGTGGAGTGCTCTAGGAAAGAGCCATGAATAGAATATAGAAGACAGATTCTTATTTGTCAGTCCAACAATAAGCCTGTGTAAGGCAGGCGGCATGGACTGAATCCAAACAAGATAATGCTCCAGTGTGGTATGAGCTAGTAACACAATAATAAGGCAAGATTTCATACCCACACAGGGACTGACCCAGGGACTGGTTTGATGCCATTGAGATCTACTTTCACATTGTGAATGATGTGTGTTTATTGGGGGACATTTCTATTAAGATTGTATGGGTTAAAATTGTTTATTCTACCAAATAATGTTATTCTGAGCATTGTTTGGATTTGATTTATCCAGGAATGCTCCTAGCCCTGGGCACACAGGGCACTGGTATGTCCTACCAGGTGCTCTGGGTCCTGAAGCTGTCACTACCTGCCACTGCAGCAGAATAGAATTCAAAGCCATGGGAATCTTCCTTTATGCTACTTCTCAGCTTTGACTGTAGGATATAACAAATATGTCCTAAATTGACATGTCACATAACACAAGTCTGAGAAGAATCTTCTCGCTTGCTGAACTGTGTAGAGGGTTCTTTACGGTAAGAGCAGTGAGGATGTGGAATTCTCTTCCACAAACAGTGGTTTCTGCTGGGAGCATAGATAATTTCAAAAAACTATTAGATGGGCACCTAAGGGGCCACAACATTGAGGGTTATACAATGTAATACTGACATAAAAGCACACACATAGGTTGGATTTGATGGACTTGTGTCTTTTTTCAACCTCACTAACTATGTAACTTTGTAACTATGTGCTGCATCTGAGTTCTGGTAAGTTCAAAAGGAGAGGGGGGGGGGAGGGGGGGTTGTGCGGCAGGCAAAAAAAGCCCTGAATGGGGGAACGAAGATTTGTGCTGGGAGGAGAGATTTGAGGAATGAAGATTTGCATTGGGGGGGGGGGGGTTGAAGATTTGCACTGGGAGGAGAGATGTGGGTGGGGGGCTTGAAGATTTGCACTGGTAGGAGGGAATTTTTGTATTTTTGTTTGAAGGGAAACTTGGCTAGCAAAATGAATATGTGATTGGAGGAGTAAACATGCAGATTAGTGGATTTTATTTTTTATTTTTTTTGGGGGGGGGGTCCCAAGAGGAAAAAGTAAGGGACAGCATTGCTTGCAGGGAAATTTTGCACTCTTCAGTTACACACACCTGACCCTGCAATCTCTTTATTATGTACTCATGACCCATGCACTTTAAGCGCTATACACTCCAGACCCCTGCATATGGTGAATTACACACCTGACAACTGCACTCTATGTGTTACATACTGCTGACCCCAAGAAGACCCCTACTTACCCCTGACCACAGCACTCTGTGTTACACACCAATAACTCCTGCACTCTCTGTGTTATGTTATCCTGACACCTGCACTTTGTGTGTTGTACACTGTTGTCCCCTGCATTCTGTTTCTTGTATATTTCTGACCCTGCATATGGTGCATTGCACCAGCACTGTGTGATACAAACAGACCCCTTCTTACACACCCCTGCACTTTTTGCGTTATATACTCCTGACCCCTGCAATGCAGCTCAACGGCATTGCTGTGAATAAATCCCAAATGGATCCCCTGCAGACCTGGCAATGTCAAACCCCATCGCTATTATCCCCATGTATACATTACTTTCTTTACCTTAACATAGTATATATAATCCTGCTAATGGTGTGCCGCTATTAAACCACTGCATCCTAATGTTTAATTTTTTTTTTTACTGCCAAGATTATATACGGTATATATATATATATACACACACACACATAGGTGTGCACAGCCTATTGCATTAAGGTGTGCACTCCACAACTCAAACACACGGTAACGATCATTCACTGTGTTCATTCAGAAAGGTAAGGGCCCAGTAAATTCCATATTTAGAGGCCCCCTTCCCCCACTTATTGTAAAACATCCCCCTGTGTGTGCCCGTAGCAGCAGCCAGTGGGAGAGAAGAGGAAGGAAGCCGGCAGTGTTGCGGGGGGAGCCAGGGCAGTAGGGGGAAACTGTGCTGCTCGGGGTGATTAGGGTGTGCCCACACCAGTCACACCCTGTGCACACGCCTATGTATATACACTGTATATGTTGTTCGGATAACCTTTACATTTTTTCCTATCCATTATGAGTACTTAATTTTACAATCATTATTGAAAATAATTTTAATGTGTAGAGGTAGGGGTGTGAAAATGATTCCCCCTCCCCTGGTGTCTAGTGACCACCATTATGTGACAGTGCTCAAGCCTAAAGCTAGGTACACGGGCAAAAAACAGTTGGTTCAGCAGTTACCGGCCAACTTTCGGCCCGTGTGTGCAGCTCCTCGTCCAACAGAAACCAGTCTCACCATCGGCTTCTGTCGAATGAGCATGCTGCAAAACCAACATCCGATCAGTGCCAGCAGCCAATTGCTGCGAACGCTGATCATCTTGTTCCAGCAGGGGGGCAGTCTCCCTGTCAGAACGCAATAGCTCAGCGGGGAGATCGCTGCACACCTGATGTGTTAGTGCGGCGATCTGTAAGTTTATTTTCATTCAGCCCACTGGGTTGAACGAAAAAAGACTTCCCGTGTGTACCCGGCATTAGAGGGAGCTAGTCAGTGGCTAATAACTTAATCACATAAGCATTAAAGTGTTCTCTTTACTAAAAATCACATAATCATGCAGCTCCATAAACTCATCTTAAATTCATTAGTTAAATTAATTCTTACAAATCCCCCGCTCCCTTCTCTGACCTAGCCTGCCTAAAAAAGATATCTATATAGTTATCTATTTTTATTTCGCTCTGCTCCAGAGAGGTGATTTCACAGCTCCAGCTACTCTGCATCACCTACGGGTGACATCACGGCTCCCGGAATTCACAGCCGTTGTTAAGAGCTCCCTGAGCCAGAGCTGTAGAATCACATGTCCAAAGCATAATAAAAATGGGTACACAGATCTTTTTTATACAGGTTAGGCAGGATAGGTTATGCTATTAAGAATAGTCAGACTTAGGCTTTTCTTCCACTTTTATACATGTTTTGCTTTTATTTACAATGACTGCTTTCCACTTCCTGGTTGAGTTAGGCACTGGTGATGTAACCAGGGCCTCACAGATGCATCCTGGGAAGGCTATATCACTAGTCCCTTCTCCCTCAGGTGATGTGCACTGTCACATGTTCCAGGCGACAGACCCAGAGTTGTAGGCAGTGTTCCAGGAAGAAAAGAGAGAATAATTCATCTAACCTTAGTAAAAATGGCCACTGTGAGAAGAATGGGGAGGAAAAGAAAAATAAGATGTGCAATTATCTGTTTATAGATTGCTGTTAGTATACATTTCTAAATGTGTTTTGTTGTAATTTGTATGATAAGAGTGCAGTTCCAGATATGAATATTGGTATATATGGTTACATTGGTCCAGCTTTGACCAACATAACTATGTACATATATACAGCTATATACTATACTGTATATAGATTACCTGGCAGATGCCCCTGGAAGCTGGAAATCACTAAAGTACATACTGCTACTCCAATGATCTCCAATTGCTCTTGGTCTTGGATCCTGTGCTGTGCGCCTGTCCTGCTGCATTCTGAACACAAGAGGGTTGGCTGCTCTTGTCGTCACTTCCCGCCTCTCCACCTCCTCTAATCAGAGTGTGCTTTGCATGCATTCAGAAAACGCAAAGCATTCTCTGAATGGCTGGTGCTGATGTCCTGTATTTCTAATGCATCAGGCCAGCGGACCTGGAAGCAAGAGTAGATCGATGGAATAGCTGTGTCTGTTTCAGGGATTTCCAGCTTCCAGGGGGATCAGCCTTTATTGTACAGTGGAACCTTGGATTACGAGCATAATACATTCCAGGAGAATGCTTGTAATCCAAATCACTTGTATATCAAAGCATGTTTTCCCATAGAAAACAATGGAAATTCAGATAATTCGTTCCACAGCACTGCTTGTCAATGCAGTACTGTATGTGGCCAGAGGTCTGGGGGCGCCTGGTGTATGCAATACCGTATGTGGCCAGAGTTGTGTTGGCGCTGGTGAGCCTCGGAAACAGCCGGAAACATTTGGAAATGCTTGGGAACTATTTACACTTTCTGTATTTCCGAGTATTTCCAAATGCTTCCGACGGCTTTTGAGGCTCAACAGCGTCACCACACCTCTGGCCAAATGCGGTATTGCATGCACAGAGGCTTAATTCTACTCCTTTTGCGAGACAGCAATCGCAAACCGAGTCAGAATTTTTTTCAAAAAAATGCTCGTCTTTCAAAATGCTCATTAACCGTGTTACTCGTGAACATTGGTTCCACTGTATATACAGAGTTGCATTAGTGCAAGCTGTATAAAATATCCATACCTGGAATTCCAGAGGATCTTCGGGCTGCATGAGAAAAACTAAAGTCAGCAGCTACAAATACTGTAGCTGCAGACTTTTAATAAAGGACACTTACCTATCCAAGGATCCAATGCCGTCCTCACCCGAGCCAGTTCTTCACCAGTCTCCGGGACTCCAGCGCCAACATGTTTACCATGTTTGTTGCCTCACAGCCGACGTCCCACAGCGCATACGACAGCCGCACTGTGCTTTGTGAATTGTTACAAACAGCAATCTGTGACACATATGTTTCAGAAGGCTGTAGGCCAAAGTGGGAGCTGTCAAAACCAGGTACCTGCCCCCCCCACCCCCACCGCCTAAAAAAAAAAAAAAAAGAAGTGGTAAAGGGAGGAGGTGGAAATGTGGAACTTCTACTTTTGGATGAAGTTCCTCTTTAACCAGTACAGATCCGCGCTATAGCCGAAAGACGGCTACATCGCGGACCTGAATTGCCGGGGGGGAGTCCATGGATGTCCGCCCCTTTGCACGCTCCCTGCACGCACTCATAGGCAGCGGCGCGCACTTGTGCCCGCCACACGCTGCGTGGGCGTGCCTACGGGTTGGGCAGACTCGATATCAGCTTGTGACCCATAATCGCCTAATAGAGAGGCAGAATGGGGAACCGCCAATGTAAACACGGCGGTTCTCCTGTAATCGGGATCAGTGAGATCTGTTATGTCCCTGCCAGCCCAGCCCCCATACAGTTAGAACACATACAGGGAACACAGTTAACCCCTTGATTGCCCCCTTAGTGTTAACCCCTTCCCTGCCAATGACACTTATACAGTAATCAGTGGCTATTTAAATTTCTGATCGCTGTATAAATGTCAATGGTCCCAAAACTGTCAAAAATGTCCGACATGTCTGCTGCAATGTTGCAGTCCCGATAAAAATCACAGATCGCCGACATTACTAGTAAAAAAAAAAAAAATAATAAAAATGCCATAAATCAATTCCCATAGTTTGTAGACGCGATAACTTTTGCGCAAACCAGTCAATATACGCTGATTGCGGGGTTTTTTTTACCAAAAATATGTAGAAAAATATATATCGGCCAAAACTGATGAATATTTTTTTTTTTACATTTTTTATTTGGATAGTTATTATAGCAAAAAGTAAAAAATATTTTTCTTTTTTCAAAATTGATGCTCTTTTTTTGTTTATAGCGTAAAAAATAAAAACCGCAGAAGTGATGAAATACCCCCAAAAGAAAGCTCGATTTGTGGGGAAAAAATGATAAAAATTTTGCTTGGGTACAACGTAGCACGACCGCGCAATTGTCATTCAAAATGCGAGAGCGCTGAAAGCCAAAAATTGGTCTGGGCAGGAGGAGGGATTAAGTGCCCGGTAAGCAAGTGGTTAAGCTTGGTGATGTTCTTCATCAATGGAGAGGTGCAGGGGTAAGCCATAGTTCACACCAGTGCGGCTTTAAAATCGTTCTACTTCAGCGTGATTTCAAAGCCGCAGATCAGTGCCGTTTGGATCTCTGATTTCAATGCGGCTTGCAACTTCATTTAACAGAAGTCAATGCAAGTCGCAATGAAATCGCAGAAAATCAGTGCAGGAACCTTTTTCAATGTCGCTGCGACTTGAGTCACAATGATTTGAAAGTTTCCATTGCCAAAAATAGGGTGCGACTTGTCAGGCAGTTTTGAAATGTCAAATTGCATCGGTGTGAACAAGGGCTCATTGTAGATGATTTTGTCCTCTACATACGACGATTGGGAAAACAGGATCAGGACAAATCAGACAAATGTATAGTAAGAAAATTCACATCTGACCCCAGATCTGAGATGGAAGTGTGTGCTCCAGGAATACACAGAAGTAAATCCTTGCACACGTCCATTGCTCTGTGTGATTGGTGCTGTGTATGTATGACAGCTGTGGGTGGAGGGTGGCACACACACCCCAATCTAAGCAAAGTCCCACCAATATAATGACATTGTTCTCCAGCTTTCCCAATGAGGCCTAACACTGGGCAGACGATGACCACACTGATCCCTGCTGCAGTCCTAAATCCATGAATGATCTGAGAATGCTGAGATCACCCCCAGCATTGCATTACATAGAGAGAATCTCTAATGCCCTGCATGTCACCCATCTCTGCATGGTGTCCCTGATCTGATATGGAATGTAGAGAAATAATGAGCAGTCATGGAGAACCCAGCCTGGAGGACACAGGTAGGTCACAGTCCTCTATATCAGGGATCATACAGAGGAGCCCCATCACTATGTGACCGTCCAACCGATCACATCACACCGATACCGGGGGAAGGAGTGGTGGGAGGACGAAGAGCATCGTCCGTGCTATGGACCCCTCCATGATGCATCCATCCTCCGCACACCCCAAGACATGCGATCCCCCCATCACCGGTGTACTCACTTGGTGCAGGGCCCGGACACCGACTGACAGCTGCTCAGCCTCCCCTCCGCTCTGACTGCACACTGCAAGCCCCGCCCCCTGCATGACAGCCAGGGAGACTCCGATCACTGCAAGCCCCGCCCCCTGCACGACTGCTAGGGAGACACCATCACTGCAAGCCCCGCCCCATGCATGACAGCCAGGAGGACACAGGACACTACTCTGCATGATGGGGCCACAGCCAACCGGAGCCCCTGTGTCTCTATAATCCCCATTTCACAGATACCCCCAAATAGTCATACAACAGGATATGGATCACTGTATAAATTACAGTGCATGCACAGTATAGCCCAATTCCATTTTTTTGGTTTTGTGTAGGGAAGAGATAGAACAGCTGTCACTGTATTTGTTGTTCTCTGTGCACCACTGACAGCGATGCTAATCACTGTGCCCAGGAGCGGGTGTGGCCAATTTGCAGTAACAGAGAGAGGGGCGTAAGTAAGGGTAGTACGTCTCATCACAGGACACAGGAGGACCGACAGTACGTACCCCGCCCCGAACGTCACTACCACAGAGGGATCGTCAGCACGTCCCCCGCCCCGAACGTCA
>BLSH010241806.1:270918-288154 GCA_018402905.1 Glandirana rugosa
GGGGGGGTACAGGGGATGTAAGAAAAGCAATAAAGAGAGATGGGGATGTTATAGAAAAAACTAATATCCAGTCTTCCAACAGAAAGGAAATAAAAGAAGGAAATAAAAAAAGTCTGTATGGTTGACAAGGGGAGACCGGAGATGAGAAGTCTTCCCAGGATGACACGGCAGAAGTGAAATCATAAGGGGGAAAGAGGTCGATAAAACAGACCCAGACGAAACTGATCCGGGAAAAAAAAAAAAAAAAAAGGGGGGGGATTTGGGGTAAGGCGCGGGAGGTCATATATGCAGTCATCCAGATGACTGCTGGAACCAGGAGGAGACACCATTCACACTTGCAGTGCTACACAGATGCTTGCAAATCACGCTTCATGTGGCATACAAGTGTGAATGTATCCCACTTGTAGTGCCAGTCATGGTCAATGGCACCCCAAATAAACCAAGCAAGAAGCATGTTTTTACATGTGCAGATCTGTAAAATACACTGAAGTGCTAAAAAGTCATGGGTGCTTTTTGATGCATTTGTCGGTTGCAGAGCAGCCCATCAAAAAGGAATGGGTTGTATAGGATGCATTGTGCAATAAAGAAAAAAAAAATAAAATAAATAAAAAAAAAACCACGTGATGCATGATGTCATGGCACACAAGTGTGAATGCAGACTGAGATTGTAGTGCCATTTCCCTGGTGCCTGCAGCGTCCACTTTAGAGTTTACCTTCCATCCTCCTTTTGCTTCTTTCCTGAAGAATTTAGTTACTGCCACCTGGCGTTCCATGGAATGGGTTGTGTTTGGCGATATGCTCTGATCAGAACACTTAATCATAAGTACATTTGATCAACTTATTCCTGAAAGTTTTTAGATCTGTACTACCAGGTGCACTCAATGCTTTGTTTTCTCAGCGCATGAGTTTTGAGCCTTTTGGATATATACAGAGCTACAAAAGGATAATCAGATTCGCCTTGGTACCAGTGCAGTACATTTGTTGATTTGACGAACTGCTGTTCAATGCATTTCACAACTTTTTAAATTGGTGATGTGGCAGCACAGGAGGCTTAGGTAGGCATGATAACATTAAGGGAGGGGACACCCACACACAATTGCCCAACCTCCTACAGATCTACCACCAGCTGTAGTCCCAGTCCTGCCAGAGTGAATACCAATTGAATGCACAGTTTACATGGGTCCTCATATTAGTTTTGGTAAATTGAAAACTTAAATTTTGCAAAATTGTACAGCAAGATTACGTTGTGTATAGTGACCCCAACAAAGTTATTTCTAGTGCAAGTTAGAAAAGCACCGACAGATCTGATTGGTCTAGTGCAGTGGACTCCAAACTGTGGCCCAGGGGCCAGATGTGGACCTCTGCTTTCCAGTTTTCCAGCCCTTGAGGCATAATTCTTCCCACTGACAGGGTACTATTACTCCCCTATTAGTAAAGACGGGGCATGGTTTACTCCCAGTGGGCATAGTCTGACCCCTGTAAAGTCTTAAAGACAGTAAACTGGCCCGTTGAGAAAGTCGAGACCCCTGGTCTAGTGGAATGCAGATGTCTTTTTCTATGTGGCCTCTTTAACCACTTCAGCCCCGGAAGGATTTCCAGCTTTAGGACCGGAGCCCTTTTTGCGATTCGGCACTGCGTCGCTTTAACTGAAAATTGCGCGGTCGTGCGACGTTGTACCCAAACGAAATTTGCGTCCTTTTTTTCCCACAAACAGAGCTCTCTTTTGGTGGTATTTGATCACCTCTGCGTCATTTCTGATCGCCGCTATAAACAAAAGAAGAGCGACAATTTTGCAAAAAAACCCCAAATTTCTTACTTTTTGCTAGAATACAAATAAAAAAAAAAAAAAAAAAAAAAAAATTATAAAAAAAACTTTTTTTTTTTCACTGTTTTTGGCCGATTTATATTCTTCCTCATATTTGCGATAAAAAATAATAATTCGCAATCGGCGTTTGATTGGTTTGCGCAAAAGTGGTCGCGTTTACGGATGATGAGAATTCATTTTTGGGGTTTTTTTTTTTACTAGTAATGGCGGCGATCTGCGATTTTTAGCGGTACTGCGATATTTCAGCGGACATGTCAGACTATTTTGACACTTTTTTGGGACCATTGGCATTTATACAGCGATCAGTGCTATTAAAAAATGCACTGATTACTGTGTAAATGTCATTGGCAGTGAAGGGGTTAACCTGCAGGGGGCGCTCTAAGGGTTAACTATGTTCCCTGGGCGTGTTCTAACTGTAAGGGGACTGCACTATCTGGGGAAGGGAAGTGGTCACAGCCTTCGTATACAGGAAGGCTGTGATCACAGCCCTTCCCCCTTCACACAGAGCGGAGGTCCGTGTTTACATACACGGACCTCCGTTCCTCCGCTCGGGGGGCCATCGCGGGTAGCCGGCGGCAATCGAAGCCACCGCACCCTGGCCCTCCCCGAACACAGTGAACGCGCGGGCGCGCCTCCGGCGTCGCGCCCGCGCGCTCACTGAGCTCGATCCCGCAGCCGCCGTCGTATGACGGAGGTTTGCGGGAATGAACCACTTTGCCGCCGTCAAATGCCGATCGGCGGTCGGCAAGTGGTTAAAAAAAGGCCCACTAGTTCGGTCATTAGTAAATATGGACATGGAGGCCCACTTTCATGCTTTTTTTTTCAAACTGTAACCCTACCAAAATATAACAATTGGCACACACACACAAAAAAAAAAAAAAAAAAAAAAAAAAAAAAAAAGTTACCTTTCCCTTCCTTTCCATAAGCCAGTGAAGGAGGTACAACCAGCTTCCGTTTCTCTCCCACACACATATCTTTGAGGCCTTTATCCCATCCTTTGATAGCTTCTTTAATGCCAAGTGTAAACCATACAGGCTGGTTATTGTTATCTGCATAACTGAAGAAGAACATCAAATTGGTATCAGAAATGTCAAGGAAGATCAAGAGGATTTTAAACACGATTCCACACAAAATGTACAACTTAAACACTGAGGGCTGGTTGACACTGGTGCAATTTCGATGCAATGAGTTGCACAGAATTGCATGCCAATGGGAAATAATGTGACTATGCAGTGCGATTTTGGAAAAGGTTCCTGTACTACTTTGGCACAATCTGAGCAAGATTTGGCTGCATAGAATATGCTAACCACATCCAAAGTTGCACTACATAATCTCAGTAGAAAATAAAATCGCAGTTGCATGAGCTGAGCCTTAAGATGATCTCTAAATATACTAAATTGTGTAATGCGAGAACCACTAAAAAAAAAAACCCTAGTTAATTGGGACTTTCAAAGCACAGTAAACAATGTAGAACATCTAAAATTGATACAGATTATTGAAAATACAAAAAAAATGAAGGTAAAAGATAAAACAACCATACAACACGTATAGCCAGAAGTAGACTAGACTAAAAAACAGGGTTGTTCAAGGCAGAAGTTGTCTTGCAGCGTGTGAGTACTTCGTGTCAATGGCCCGACATGTTTCAGGATAAATAATTCCCTTCTTCAGGGGCAGTCATTTAGACAACACAAGATACATGCTGCAAAAAAATTATATATAATATAATATATAACACACAGTGCCTTGCGAAAGTATTCGGCCCCCTTGAACTTTGCGACCTTTTGCCACATTTCAGGCTTCAAATATAAAGATATAAAACTATTTTTTTTGTGAAGAATCAACAAGTGGGACACAATCATGAAGTGGAACAAAATTTAATGGATGTTTCAAACTTTAACAAATAAAAAAACTGAAAAATTGGGAGTGCAAAATTATTCAGCCCCCTTAAGTTAATACTTTGTAGCGCCACCTTTTGCTGCGATTACAGCTGTAAGTCGCTTGGGGAAGTCTATCAGTTTTGCACATCGAGAGACTGAAATTTTTGCCCATTCCTCCTTGCAAAACAGCGCGAGCTCAGTGAGGTTGGATGGAGAGCGTTTGTGAACAGCAGTTTTCCGTTTTTTCCACAGATTCTCGATTGGATTCAGGTCTGGACTTTGACTTGGCCATTCGAACACCTGGATATGTTTATTTGTGAACCATTCCATTGTAGATTTTGCTTTATGTTTTGGATCATTGTCTTGTTGGAAGACAAATCTCCGTCCCAGTCTCAGGTCTTTTGCAGACTCCATCAGATTTCCTTCCAGAATGGTCCTGTATTTGGCTCCATCCATCTTCCCATCAATTTTAACCATCTTCCCTGTCCCTGCTGAAGAAAAGCAGGCCCAAACCATGATGCTGCCACCACCATGTTTGACAGTGGGGATGGTGTGTTCAGGGTGATGAGCTGTGTTGCTTTTATGCCAAACATAAAACGTTTTGCATTGTTGCCAAAAAGTTCGATTTTGGTTTGATTGGTCACGGCTGGTCACATGGTAAAGTGCTTCGGATCGAAGCACTTTACCGAGATCGGCATTGCGGGGGGGGTCAGACTGACCCCCTACACCACCGATCGCCGCGATGCGCGCCCCCCCGGGCGCGCGGCGGCTTGTTATCCTGAGGATGTCATATGACGTCCAGTCAGGATAACTCAGCCACTTCCCGGCCGTCATTCTGCATACGGCGGTCGGGAAGCGGTTAAATGACACTTTTTATGGATATCTTTAAGAAATGGCTTTCTTCTTGCCACTCTTCCATAAAAGGCAGATTTGTGCAGTATACGACCGATTGTTGTCCTATGGACAGAGTCTCCCACCTCAGCTGTAGATCTCTGCAGTTCATCCAGAGTGATCATGGGCCTCTTGGCTGCATCTCTGATCAGTCTTCATCTTGTATGAGCTTAAAGTTTAGAGGGACGGCCAGGTCTTGGTAGATTTGCAGTGGTCCGATACTCCTTCCATTTCAATATTATCGCTTGCACAGTGCTCCTTGGGATGTTTAAAGCTTGGGAAATCTTTTTGTATGCAAATCCGGCTTTAAACTTCTCCACAACAGTATCTCAGACCTGCCTGGTGTGTTCCTTGTTCTTCATGATGCTCTCTGCGCTTTAAACGGACCTCTGAGACTATCACAGTGCAGGTGCATTTATACGGAGACTTGATTACACACAGGTGGATTCTATTTATCATCATTAGTCATTGAGGTCAACATTGGATCATTCAGAGATCCTCACTGAACTTCTGGAGAGAGTTTGCTGCACTGAAAGTAAAGGGGCTGAATAATTTTGCACGCCCAATTTTTCAGTTTGTTAAAAGTTTGAAATATCCAATAAATTTCGTTCCACTTCATGATTGTGTCCCACTTGTTGTTGATTCTTCACAAAAAAATTACAGTTTTATATCTTTATGTTTGAAGCCTGAAATGTGGCAAAAGGTCGCAAAGTTCAAGGGGGCCGAATACTTTCGCAAGGCACTGTGTAATTATACACACACACACACACACACACACACACACGATTCTTGAAGAGTGATTAGCATACATTTATACAAAACTTCTTCCCATGTTAGACCATGTTCCAAACCTGCCTCGGGTCAGTGCCAACCCTACAACACACACCGCCAGCAGAAGAATGCTGAGGAGGCTCCCCCATGCACTGGGGGAGTGCCAAGATGGTAGGTGGGTAGAGGTGCCCCACAGCCCACTGAACTCCCAAATTCGGCCCGTCAGTGGACTAACCAGGGCACGGCGGACCACGTGGCCCCTGACGTATATCCACACCGTAGGTGGTGAATCTCTACAGGGAAATATATAAAAGAAAATATTCAAGTTTGATGTCGGACAACCAAAACGTCCGAATTCAACCTTTATGCTGATCTATTAAAATTTCAAGTCCTACTAAAAGGGGATTGATGCAGGCATGGTTAAGTGATTCACCCAATTAGCCCGGGTATAATATAGAATGACCGTCAGTTAAGGAGACTCAGTTATCAATGCAATCCATTATGTTGCTAACCGAACTGTGCTGGACTAACCTACACAGACAGCTTCAATAAATAATTCAAAAGAAAGACATCATAAGACCATGGTAACAGAACATAGCCTAGTCCCCAGCGTAGTCAGTGCCTCAAAATGAAGTGCCCAAGTTTCAAAGTCTAGTAATACCACTAGTCCTCATTCAGTTGGCTTAATAATCCCGACAGAGGACCGATGCCAGCAGCGAATATGTAAGGGGCAATCCCCAGGGAGCTTACCGCAGCAAGTGTTGGTGGATGTGAACGCGGTCTGCATCCAATGTCGGCGTGTAGATTTAATGGTAAGACGCCACCATTATAAAGACCCGCGTGTATGCCGCGGACGTCATACGTCACACGGACGCCGAGGGGAGGGGGCAAGCACCGGGCGGAAAGCCGCAACATGGAAAAGAGGAATTACCTCCTCCCACATGTGCGTGCGCATCTCTGCCACAGCGAGTCCCGCCCATGTGACGGGCTGGAAACCCACAGTGGCAGCGGGCATCGCTCCCTCTAGGCACCGCAGAAAAAGAATATGATAGCCAAAAAGGTATATAGAAATATATATTTGGGGCAAAAACTTACAAACGGGCATAGAGACTAAGGAGCTTACATAGAGCAAAAGGTGGTCAGCCTAAGAAGTGCCATAGCCAGAACCAACAGAAGTCCCTGAGATGGGCGTGCGCGGCCCACCCACCCCACAGAGACCCCCGGATGGGGAAATGCGGGGGGAGGCGGGTCCTGCATGTCCATATCACCGGCGCACCAAAGTGGCCAGGGAGAGAACCAGCACCAGTGAGGCACCAGACCCGACCCGGCCCAGCAGATGCTGCCCCCCACCGGGAGGGAAAAGGACCCAGAGGGGGCCTTTGTGCGCCGAGTGGAACAGTGGGACACCCAACCCGCATAGGCAGCATTGATATGGGCAGCCCGACCCTGGAGGGGGAACCGGTTGGAACAGGGACAAAAGTCTGAACAAAGGACATATTCAAATCATTTAAAATTCTCAAAACATTAACAAACCACATGTTACATGACCACTATATCCCCAACCATAATTAATGTATGCCACCCCCAATTATGTTTGGGGTGAAGCAGCACATTTGGACTCCTGCATCATTAGGTTTCAATTTCCCACTCTCCTTTTGGTCATTATCAGTCAGGGACTGCCTTAACTATCGGGCATGATATGTGAATGTTTTTCGTGACCAATTTATGAATGTCATCTTTTTGGTTGGGGATATAGTGGTTATGCAACATGTGGTTTTTGTTAATGTTTTGAGAATTTTAAATGATTTGAATATGTCCTTTGTTCAGACTTCCTTGTCCCTGTTCCAACCGGTTCCCCCTCCAGGGTCGGGCTGCCCACATCAATGCTGCCTATGGGGGTTGGGTGTCCCACTGTTCCACCCAGTGCACAAAGGCCCTCTCTGGGTCCTTTTCCTTCCCGGTGGGGGGCAGCATCTGCTGGGCCGGGTCGGGTCTGGTTCTCTCCCTGGCCACTTTGGTGCGCCGGTGATATGGACGTGCAGGACCCGCCTCCCCCGCATTTCCTCATCTGGGGGTCTCGATGTGGGGTGGGTGGGCCGCGCACGCCAATCTCAGGGACTTATGTTGGTTCTGGCTATGGCACTTCTTAGGCTGACCACCTTTTGCTCTATGTAAGCTCCTTAGTCTCTATGCCCGTTTGTAAGTTTTTGCCCCAAATACATATTTCTATATACTTTTTTGGCCATGTATATTTTTGGCTATCACATTTTTTCTTTTTCCGCGGCGCCTAGAGGGAGCGATGCCCACCGCCACTGTGTTTCCAGCCCGTCACATGGGCGGGACTTGCTGTGGCAGAGATGCGCACGCACATGTGGGAGGAGGCAATTCCTCTTTTCCATGTTGCGGCTTTCTGCCCGGTGCTCGCCCCCTTCCCTTGGCGCCTGTGTGACGTATGTCGTCCGCCGCATACACGCGGGTCTTTATAATGGTGGCATCTTACCATTAAATCTACACGCTGCCATTGGATGCAATCCGCGTTCACATCCACCAACACTTACTACGGTAAGCTCCCTGGGGATTGCCCCTTACATATTCGCTGCTGGCATCGGTCCTCTGTCGGCATTATTAAGCCGACTGAATGAGGACTAGTGGTATTACTAGACTCTTTGAAACTTGGGCACTGACTACGCTAGGGACGTTCTGTTACCATGGTCTTATGATGTCTTTCTTTTGAATTATGTATTGAAGCTGTGTAGGTTAGTCCAGCACAGGTTGGTTAGCAACATAATGGATTGCATTGATAACCGTGTCTCCTTAACGGACGGTCATTCTATACTATACCCGGGCTAATTAGGTGAATCACTTAACCATGTCTGCATAAATCCCCTTTTAGTAGGACTTGAAATTTTGATAGATCAGCTTAAAATGTTGAATTCGGACGCTTTGGTTATCCGACATCAAGCTTGATTATTTTGTTTTATATATTTCCCTGTAGAGATTCACCACCTACGTTGTGGATTTAAGTCAGGGGCCACGTGGTCCGCTGTGCACTGGTTAGTCCACTGACGGGCCGAATTTGGGAGTTCAGTGGGCTGTGGGGCACCTCTACCCACCTACCATCTTGGCACTCCCCCAGTGCATGGGGGAGCCTCCTCAGCATTCTTCTGCTGGCGGTGTGCGTTGTAGGGTTGGCACTGACCCGAGGCAGGTTTGGAACATGGTCTAACAAGAGAATCCTCTCTCTTGTATTATACATGGGAAGAAGTTTTGTATAAGTGTATGCTAGTCGCTCTTCAAGAAGCATGTCCATGGGAGGTGATTTTTGTACTTGTGTTGTCTAAATTAATGCCCCTGAAGAAGGGATTTATCCTGAAACATGTCAGGCCATTGACACGAAGTACTCACAAGCTGCAAGACAACTTCTGCCTTAAAACAACCCTGTTTTTTAGTCTACTTCTGGCTATACGTGTTGTATGGTTGTTTTATCTTTACCTTCATTTTTTGTAATTTCAATAAACTATCAATTTTAGAGGTTCTACATTGTTTACTGTGCTTTGAAAGTCCCAATTAACTAGGGTTTTTTTTAGTGGTCCTCGCAATTTACATTCATGGGATGCTGGCACATATGGGTTCACATACCCAGGTGATCACAACCTTAACTTTATAAATTGTGTAATGTGATTTGGATAATATATAGCCATATCCTGAACTGTGCTGGCATAGCTACCAATTAAACATGGTGCCAGCAGCCACCGTCAGGAGCAAACCAAGAAGCACCGGCTATATAGACAAACAGAGCATCCAATTACTAAGTCAAAGCGTGTGAATGCTTGTCAAGCCAACAATCATAATGCAGGATTCTGCAAAACTACTATGCTTGCACACAGCCCAAACTCCAACCAGCAAGAACATCCCCTCCGCTGAATAAGGGAGTGACAAACACTGAAACGTGTTGGACATTTTAATGAGGACTCAATGGAAGCAAGCTTGACTTCACTTCTGCCACTTTTTAAAGGGCCCAACAGACTGGTCCTTCTATTAGTTGAGCAGTCTTGAAGTTGTCCTAACATTTTACAACAGCTTTTCATGCAGGGAGTCATCTAAGGGGATGCCATTGGGAGCCAGGAGTCTATAGCAGAAGAAGGAAGAAGATAAAAACCAGGAAGACTTAGAATGTATGACATGATTTTGGCCTAGGCCAAAAGCCAATGTAGACTTTTCCCCAAGCAGCATCTTAAAATAGTATGTTATAACAGTGCGTATTTTTAGCACTGATCACTGTATTAGAGTCACTGGTTCCTGCAAAGTGTCAGTTAGTGTACAATGTGCGGTCACAGTGGAAGTCATACAGACGAAACGTGTCTGACACATCTACAGGGCAATCTCTATTTGGATGTGAAGCAGAGACGGATGCTACTCTCCTGCGGGTTGGAGTGTATCGTCTGTCAGAGCGGACCATGGCACGTACCTGTTGCCATCCGATCTTCGGCACCAACGAGCCTCTGCGATTTGTCAAAGTATTTCTTGTGAGTACCCTACATACTCACCCTTTGAACATCAGTGAATATTGGCTTGTTTGCCGAGCATGAGAATGCAAGGCAAATATTTTCGGTGAGTGCATATCCATGTGGGTGAAGGTGTGTGTTGTCGATCTGCACGAGGTGACACAGTAACAAGATAACTCACTGTTGGACTTCATGGATTGTGGACACTGCTCATATGGTTTATTCTATCACTATAGATATTAACATATGTAGTGGAAGAGCGCTACTTTGATCATAGACGAAAGAGTTTAAATGATACATTGTTGTGGATGTTGTTTTTATTATAAAGTAGCAGCGGCTATTAATATTTATTTTATAAAGATTTATTTTATCAGGCTGAATAAGTAATAGAGCGCGGATACGTGATCCTAATTGGCAGGCGTTTATCAGGATTTTTTCTATAGTGTCCAATGTGAGATCGCAGTCTTGCTACAAGTCACTGGTTACCATCATTACTAGTATATTAGGACTTAAAGTAGAAACTTCTCTATTTTGGATAGAGTAAGGGAGGGTTATAACCGCTGTCCGATTATTTTCGCCATCCGTCCCATTGGGGAGATTTCCCTTCACTTCCTGTCCCATAGCCAAACAGGAAGGGAGAGGCAATCTCTGCAATTTATAGGAATTTTTTGGGGACCCCGAGCTCACCAGAACTAGTGTCCCCATCTATTACTTTTCTGGCGACAACCCAAAAATCTTTTAACTTTCAATGATAAAAATGGTAAACAGGACAAATAAAGTTTTGCCTTTAGTTATACTTTAAAGTGCCCAGGGCCTTTTTTTAAAAATGTGGTTTACTACGGCTTTAAATAAGCCTTGAGTGTAACTTGTCAGAAACCATGAAATTGATGGGTTTAGTCCTGATTTGAGGCCCATTTCACATGGGTCTAGCTGCTGACTCCCGATACATGGTGGATTAGGTTTTCAGCAGGGACTGTCTGCTAGTTAGTGGGGAAGGGGGATGTAGCGCCTCCTACACAGCTGGTGGCAGGCAGTGTTGCACAGCACAGATTTGTATCTGCATTTTGGTGACCATAGCCTGGTTTTGGCAGGCGAGGGGAGGAAACAAAAGAAAAAAAAAAAAAAAAAAAAAAAAAAAAAAAAAAAAAAAAAAAAAAAAAAAAAAAACACGACATCAGCCTTGTTTTGTTACTTGACAAAGCCCATGGTGAGAGGGGCACACACACACACAAAACTTATTTTCAAAAAAGTGACAGTTATTTTTCAGCTGAAGTAGAACTGAAAGCATTAATTTAATGATTTAAAAAAAATAAGTTACATTCCTGCATGCTGGGAATACTAACTGTCACATTTGCTTGTGCTTTCAACCAAACTGTCAAAGAATCAAAAATGGCCGGTGTCATAACTGATCACAAGTGCAATATCATGGCAGTTGCAGATTTAACAGGGGCAAAGATGGCAGCTTGCTTGGCTGAAAATAGGAGGATTTAGTTCAGATTTTAATCTAAAGTTAAAAAATGATGTTTCACAGCTGAGTGCGCTTAACCACTTCAGCCCCGGAAGGATTTCACACTTTAGGACCAGAGCACTTTTTGCGATTCGGCGCTGTGTCGCTTTAACTGAGAATTGCGCGGTCATGCGACGTTGTACCCAAACAAAATTTGTGTCCTTTTTTTCCCCAACAAATAGAGCTTTCTTTTGGTGCCATTTTATCACCTCTGCATCATTTTTGATTGCTGCTATAAACAAAAGGAGCGACAATTTTACAAAAACACCCAAATGTATTACTTTTTGATAAAATACAAATCCAAAAAAAAAAAATTTCGCAATCGGCGTTTATTGATTGGTTTGCGAAAAAGTTGCCACGTTTACGGATGATGAGAATTCATTTCTGGGGCTTTTATTTTTTACTAGTAATGGCGGCGATCTGCAATTTTTAGCGGTACTGCGATATTTCAGCAGACATGTCGGACCATTTTGACACTTTTTTGGGACCATTGGCATTTATACAGCGATCAGTGCTATAAAAATGCACTGATTACTGTGTAAATGCCATTGGCAGTGAAGGGGTTAACCTGCAAGGGGCGCTCTAAGGGTTAACTGTGTTCCCTGGGCGTGTTCTGTGTGTGGGCTGCCCTAGCAGGGGAAGGGAAGTGATCACAGCTTCCATATAGAGGAAGGCTGTGATCACAGCCCTTCCCCCTCACAGAACGGAGGTCCGTGTTTACTTACACGGACCTCCGTTCTTTCAGTGCGGGGGGGGGGGGGGCCCATCGTGGGTAGCCGGCGGCGATCGAGTCCGCCAAACCCGCTCCCTGGCTCCCCCCGAACACAGTGAGCGCGCCTTCGGAGGTGCGCGCGCTCGCTCACAATGCTAGTTATCGCGGCCACCGTCCTGTGACTGCGGTTCGCGATAACGAGCCACCTTGTCGCCGTCACGCTGCGGCGGGCGGTCGGCAAGTGGTTAAGGCTTGATTCACATCAATGCATTTGGCTTTTCAGAGTTTACCGTGATTTGCGTTTTTTTATTTATTTTTTTGGGGGAAAATGTTGTTGCTAGGCAGATTTAAAAACACAAATTGTGGCAAAAATGCATCAAAAATGCAGAACTTTGTTTTTCTTGCATGCCCATTGAAGTCTTACATGCAAAAACGCTACTTTTTTTTTTTTTTTTTTTTCTCCATGCAAAAAAGTCCCCAACCCTTTCCAAAAACACAGGAGGCACAAAAAAATAAAAATAATAATAATAATATATTCATAACATGTTCCATAGGAAACCATGTTACAAAAAGATTCCCTGCATTTATGTAAAATGCATTAGTGTGAAATCGAGCCTTAGGCCAGTGTCAGCTGGCTTTGGAATGGTATCGGTAACGGTTTCTGAAATCATTCAGAATTAATGGACAGGTGCATCTGACCTGCAGTTGAACTTCCTAATGCCCAAGAAGATTTAAAGCTCAACTGACCTTTCATTTTAAATCAAACACAGTATATTTCAGGTCAGTGTTGCCAACCACCAGTAAAAATAAAATAAAAAAAAGTGTCAATTTTCTCCTGCCAGTAAAAGGTAAAAATTGCCAGTAAAAAAAAAAAAAAAATATGGCTGTGATGCTAGGATCAGGCTGGAGCTAGCCAAGACCATCCAACTGCTTACTACAGTGTGTTCGGGCGGCTCTGGCAGAGGCGGTGTCTGACCATATCGTGAGATGTCATAGTGCAAGGGAGCCGGGCAGAGCTTGTGTCTGTGGTATGAGAGCAAGGCAGGCTGGGAGTAGGACTGTCAGTGCTGTTTGGACTGGAGGGACCACCTGGCTTGGAGAGAGACTATCACTGGGACTCAGGAGGGGACGTGTTGTGTCATTGGGGCGTCCATCTGTGCTGCTGCACATTGCTGTCAGTGTCACTGTGAGAGTCAATTTCATGTGTGTGGCGCCCATTCCAATTTCTTGCCCTCCTGTCCCTGAGCTACTTACATACTATATTGAAAAATAAAATAAGAAATGTTTCTTGCCTTACTATCTACCTTAAATCATATTGTACTTATTTGTAGCCAAAATACTGAAATGTGCATGTAAAACTGTAATTTTTTTAACTTTTGGAAAGGACAGTAAAAACGTAGCTGTGCCAGTAAATTTCAATCTGGTAGGTTGGCAACAGTGTTTCAGGTGCACCAAAACTGTTCAAAGTATTCAGTTAATTTTCTTGAGAAAGCAGCCCAAGAAAAGCCTGTACCCTGGCAGCATCTTGCAGGGGTCTCTCTGCAGGAGTTCCAACACCACCTGCTGAGGTAAAGCATCTTATGTGTTGGACCTCTGCTGAGAGACCACTGCTTTCACAAGGAGTGCAATGGTTATACTCTGCAGAACACTCAGATTTGGCTACTTCCACCGCTTTTAAATCAAAGTTCAGTTGAACTTTAAGGGATCCAAAACATGTTCTCATGTAAGAGCTTGTTGATACTCCCACAACTTTGCGGCTTTTATCAGGCGTCAGTGGATGAAGGGTTTTAATAGGATCTCGTGCTAACTCAATTTTGAGCATATACCTGCAAAATGCAGGTTTGTGGGACATGTGGATGAGCCCTGATGACAGAACACTGAAAATTTCAGGTATGGATTGCCAGGTGTCTATGCTACAAATCCTTCCCATCTGCAAGGATCAGCACCATATAAGTGCCCCATATAATCTGGGCATTTCAAATAAATTTGTCCTAAGAACGTGAAGGCTGGGAAGATTCTTCCATATGTTAACAGAGTTAGGTACCTGGTAACTCTTTATCTAAAAAGTCTTCCAGGGCAGCATCTGAGATGTGCTTTCTGTTGCAGGAAGGAGGAGCCCAATAGTCCACCATTATAAAATTTGTCAGTCTTACCTGTGTGCCTCAGTATTCAAGCACCAAAGGAACTCTCCATAAGCCAATGCATACCCACAAACCTTTGTACTACTCGCTTAGGGTGGGAACTAATGCTCCCCTGGAAGACTTCTTAGAAAAAGGAGTTACTAGGTACCCAACTGTTTACTCCAATAGTCTTCCAGGGCAGCATCCGAGAGGATGTACAGCAGGGATAGGCAACCTGCTGCCCTCCAGCTGTTGTAGAACTACATTTCCCATGAGGCATTGCAAGGCTGACGGGTACAATTACTCCCAGAGGCATGATGGGACTTGTAGTTTTGCAACAGCTTTAGGGCCTCAGGTTGCCTACCCCTGATGTACAGTGATACCTCAGTTCAAAACTTCATTTATTCCATGACTCGTTGTGAGCCGAGGCAAGTTTTTCCAAACACACACACACCTTGAGATGACTTATGGTGTGGAGGAAGGTGGGTGGGAAGCGGTTGAACGGAGGGAGAGTTTTTCTCCATAAGGACATGGGGGAGATATCCTTCAGGGGTTTCTTCCCTCTTAGCCACAGGCTCTGTTTTGGTGAAAAATCTGTCCAATGTCACGTCTTCCTGCGCTGCATAACCCTTTCAGAAAGGATGCCACGTTGTCAGATTTAAACACACTGTTCATTACAGTTATGTTGGTGTGGTGCTTCTCACGGCACTCATTCCATTTTTCCCATAATAGATTCTTTGACATCCCTGCCAACCTCATCCCCATCTTCCTCTGTGGCATGCTCCCTCAATAAGCACCTTCTGCTGCTCACTGTGGAGTTCAGAAAGTTCTTCCATGGTCAGCGCCTCCTTATGTTCCCCAGCAAGCTTGTCTACACCATTGATGTCCAGACCCATACTCATGCCCATGGACACAATCTCCTCCACTACCTCTGCATTAGACCCTTCAGAGTCACGTTCATTGACACAATCTGGCCAGTTTCCTCCAGGCTGAGGTTAAGGTTCGATGAGTGAAATCTTCCCAGGCTTTATCAAGGAGGTTAATGCAGTGGAGAACAGTGAAATGTTTCTTCCAGACTCGGACGTCTCTTTGGTGACAAAAAACAAAACACACCTTAGTGAAGAGCACCTTTGTGTACAGCTTCTTGAAGTTGCAGATTACTTGCTGCTCCATAGGCTGCAGAAGAGGTGCCATGTTTGGGGCAGGGACAACATTTATGAAGTCATATATACACCAAGTTCATATCATACGCCAAGGCTAGAGGGTGTGCCAGGGCATTGTCCATCAGAAGAAGGCACCTTTCAGGCAGTTGGTCTGCATGACTGTCATCCCAGAGAGAAGCCACTTCTAAAAATGATGCACAAGGAAGCCCACAGTTTCCTGAAGACAAGCAGATTAAGGACATGGATGTTCTGTGGTCTGATGAGACCAAGATAAACTTATTTGGTTCAGATGGTGTCAATTGTCTGTGGCGGTAACCAGGTGAGGAGTACAAAGACAAGTGTGTCTTGCCTACAGTCAAGCATGGTGGTGGGAGTGTCATGGTCTGGGGCTGCATGAGTGCTGCCAGCACTGGGGAGCTACAGTTCATTGAGGGAACCATGAATGCTGTGACATACTGAAGCAGAGCATGATCCCCTCCCTTCAGAGACTGGGTGCGCAGGGCAATATTCCAACATAAGAACGACCCCAAACACACAAAAATGGCCACTGCCTTGCTAAAGAAGCTGAGGGTAAACGTGATGAACTGGCCAAACATGTCTCCAGACCTAAACCCATAGTGAGCATCTGTGGGGCATCCTCAAATGGAAGGTTGAGGAGCGCAAGGTCTCTAACATCCACCAGCTCCGTGATGTCGTCATGGAGGAGTGGAAGAGGACTCCAGTGGCAACCTGTGAAGCTCTGGTGAACTCCATGCCCAAGAGGGTTAAGGCAGTGCTGGAAAATAATGGTGGCCACTAGAGCTGCACGATTCTGGCCAAAATGAGAATCATGATTTTTTTGCTTAGAATAAAGATCACGATTCTCTCACGATTCTCGCGGCATAATATATTAAATATATAAAAAAAAAAAAAAAAAAAAAAAAAAAAAATTGGGCTAAGAGGACTGTTTAGGTTTTTGAAAGGGGTCATTTTTCCAAAAAAAAAAATTGCGTTTAAAAGTCTGCTGCGCAAGCAGCGTGTGGCATAGAATATTGCAACAACCGCCATCTTATTCTCTAGGGTCTCTGCTAAAAAAAAATTATAATATATATATATATATATATATATATATATATATATATATATACACTGTTTTTTCCATCATCGACAAATATGTAGCTCCATGGAGGGGGGTTGCTACGACCAGAGGTGTATCACGGCTCGAAACATCCTGGATTTATGAACTTAAATCTTTTTGGCCCCATGGTATTAACGTGGACTGGGACATTAACGCCTTTATCAATCAAGCATAATGTAGCTTTAGGTCCCATTTCTATTTATGTCCCGATTTTTCATGTCCCGATTCACATTTGTGCGTTTATGTCCCATCAATGTATGTGCTCTGTTACTGAATTAATGCAATATGTTGGACTAATAATGCTTTTATTGTATTGTCACCATCTAATATTTTATTGTCCATATCCCGTTGAGGGTGCGAAACGTTTTTTGCCCTATACCTGTTATTTTATAATCTACCACTGTTATGTTATTTTCGTAATAATCAGGTTGTATAACGTAATTAAGTCATTGTCTCGTGTATGTAACTACCCTGTATTTGCGTGTTTACACTTAGCCCTGTACTTTTTAGCCCTGTATTTATCTTTACCCTGGATTTCGATGTAATACGAACTAACTATTTCCGCAATTACAGGGTCAGGTGCAATTATGGTACCCCGGTTTTTCTAAATTCAAGTATTTAGGTCCTACAAAGCTCGGCACTATGTGGAGACCAGCATCGTTGGGGGGAGGTACCTCGATGTATAAACAGCTACTACCTTTTTTGTCACATATATATATATATATATATATATATATATATATATATA